>VZZY01009600.1:62931-102656 GCA_013400335.1 Eurystomus gularis | reverse complement strand
CCCCGGGCTCCCTCCCGCCGCCCCTCCTTCCCCAGCTGCCCGCTGCTCTCCCATCCCCCTCGCCTCCCGGGGTCCGTTCACACCCCACCGACACCCCCCGCAGCCCCCTCCTGCCCCCGCCGGGGAGGGCCGGCAGATTGGGCGGGGGCCCGCGGCTGGAAAAGGGCCGGGAGGGCGGCAGCCGCGGGGAACAGGCGCACGGTGCCTTCTGGACGATGCTCCTTTGCAGTTAGCCACAAAAGACCGGGAATAGAGGCGAGAGAGGCTCTGGTTCCAGGGCGTCGGGAGGAGGGGAGACACCAGCGTTTGCCTTCGCGTTGCCCTCGTGGAAGGTGCGCTAACCTTGTAAAGAGAAGGCCAAGCCACCCCAAGATGTTTTAGCGTGGTCGTGCTTTACATTAACAATTCACAAGGGGCTCTATACGTGTTTAAATGGGGACATTATTAAGCTTGTGCCTATTCAGACACATGCCCCTAGCAGGGGTGCTGGCTTCTCCTATTTTCTTTGGCTGTGGTCTCAAAGAGAAGATAGCTGAGCCAGAGGAAGAGTGTGTACGTGTGTGATTCCCAAGAAAGTGGATTTTACACCCCTGCATAGATAAAACACACAGTCCTTCCCAAGTCCTATAGGTAAATATGGTCTTAGAAAGACTGATGTTCTAGGCAAAGATTTTTAGAGTGTTTCCGAAAGCCAAAGGGAAAAGGGCAGAAAGCGCTGAAGCAGAGCAAGTCACCTTGTGGGAGCTGTACCCAACAAACAGACGGGATGCAACATGCTCGAGGCACAGGCACGGTCACTGCAGACCTCTTCAGCATCTCTTTTTTTCACAAAATACAGTCCTATGCTCCCTCATGCCTCCACATTCATGTTTTTAGGGCAATAGAATCCTTCCTGTTCAACATGGGTGGCTCCTCCTGAAGTTTGATGTGTATTCACACAAAAGAAGCGCAACAAACCTCTGGGGCTGCTTATTCTCATACCCAGTCTCTACTCTCCTTTGTCCAACTCGTAGCCATGCCTTTCCTGTTTCATCTGGGTTTTTTTCACCCTGCTTCCCTTTTCAACTACTGACCTTAAGCTCCCACCCAATTTTTTTTCCCCCAGCTATTATCCCCTGTCTCCCCATCTCTTTACCTGCCTCCCTCCCCTCTCCTCTCCCAAATACTGAACAGTATTTTGCGCCTCCACCCCTCTGGTCCTTAAGGAGAGTTTACTTCTGTCCTCCTGTGCATTGGTACCCATGTCCTGTGGCAGGAGGTTTATCCTGTTGCCATCCTGATCCACGCCAGAAGGTTGAAGTCAGAAAGTAAGTCTTTTGCCAGTATTTCTATAGACCTTTCATGCCTGGGGAGCCCTGTGCAGGGCACTGCCTTCCACCTGTACCCTGCTTTTAGACTTTCCCGTACAGTAGCTGGTGCAACACTTGTTCCCATCAGCACAAATATGATTGTGCTTTAGCAAATGAGGAAAAGCACTCCTCACGCCTCTATAGGTTTCCTCATTTGCAGGGCTCCCACCTGCCTCAGAACAGATTCAGTGAAGGTCAGGGTTTGCTGGAGCCTTACTGTTTTTGCAGAGAAACCCTGTGTGTTCAGGTTTTGGAGCGGGCAGAGAAGAAGCAGCACTGAGGGGCAGTGAAAGACCTGTGCTTGAGCAGTCCCTCCAGGGAATTGTTCTTCAAAACCAGCACTTGGATACTTTACAGCTCTATTTTGGTCACTGATATCCTGTGAGCAGGACTCGTGGTGGTAATGTCTTGCTGGGGGTTTGGGTGGAGCAGCTGTGGGCTTGGGGAGCTGCCGCCCATGGAAAAGCTGGGGTCAGCATGCTCTCAAGCTCAGGGAGATGCTAGCTACAGCAAAGCCTGTTACTGGCAAGAAACTGGTGCTATGCTGGAGAAGAAGCAATGCAGACCCTGAGCTGAGAGGAGGAAGTTAAAAGCAGATGAGATCTTTGTGGGTTTGCAGTAACCGATGTCTGACAGGAAGAGCAAATTCATGCCAGCATAAAGGGAAGAAAAAAAGGAGGAGGGCAGTAGTGAAAAATCCATATTGTACACTCAGTAACTAAAGAGTTATCTGACTCCGGAAGAAAAACAATGTATTTGCTGCAAGAAGAAAAGTAAGATTATTTCTGTAGATCTCTCTGAAACTGAAGTTTTGCTTATTTATTATTTCTTTTTAGTAATAGTTTTTTAAGATTGTAAACATCACCTTCTCATCTCTGCAAATCTCTGTGCTGTTTTGAAATTTTACAAGTTCCATGGTTATTGATTCAAATGTTAATAGTTTGTACTCAGCAAAATGCCATACAAACTGATTAATCATGAAACAACTTTCTGTAGTAAGAAACTTCAGTGTAGCTGGAGGTGAGGAGGTGACTTAGTTCTCAGTGCTGCAGAGAGACGAGGCAACACTGAGCGGGCTTGGCAGGCGGGGAAAGTCTTAACACTAGTTGTGGAAAGTGGATCAAGCAGAAAGCTCCAGGAAGCGTCATCCACTGTCAGAGCCTACTTCTTGGACAAGCGTAAAGTCTTCTGCATCTTCATCCTGCTCTCTTCCAGTCTCCTCCACAGACAGTGGTCACAAAATTTCCACAGCCACCGCCTCTCACTGCAGTGTGATTGTCCCCTGGTGTGTCCCAGAACTTCCTCTCCCCTAAACCGTTGCTCTCCAGATTCTTCTGTGGCCCATGACCCATGCATATCTTTCCTTCCCTTTCCTTTTTCCTTCCAGGGTAACTTCCTGAGCTACTTCTGTTTTTTTTTTCAGTTTGCACTGCCATCTTCAGCCTTTGATCTTGTTTTCCCCTCTCCTTGCCTATGTTCCAGTATAGTTTAGCAAAGCAACAAGAAATTTCTTCCTTACACCTCCTTTCTCTCTTCACTTGTGGTGTATTTGCCATTCTTCCTGTCTCTGAAGCTCATGAGTGCCGTTCAGCTTCTGTCACACACCCGGACAACCAGCAAATCCTGCCTGTCTAACCACATCTCTTCTACATAACACGTTTTCTCTTCCATCTTTGTCAAGGAGGAACAGTATTGTGAGTATAAAGGTGGTCCTGACTTCTGCTGTCTTGTGAGAGCAGAAGACCACCTTCCCAGCAAAGGAGGGGAATTCAAACAGAGCCTTTACCGCCTTAGCCTGATTTAACACACCTGGTGAAAGTTTAGAAATTCTTGAGTAGCTCTTCAGAGTCTCACTCAACATTCTTTGTGATTAGTAGAGGATTATGGGAATTTTTTGCATGGATATCACCATGAAGGAAGTAAGCTGACAACACCCTTTGATGAACAGTT
Organism: Eurystomus gularis; assembly: GCA_013400335.1. Classification (NCBI taxonomy): domain Eukaryota; kingdom Metazoa; phylum Chordata; class Aves; order Coraciiformes; family Coraciidae; genus Eurystomus; species Eurystomus gularis. The sequence goes on along the minus strand of VZZY01009600.1, from coordinate 99,357 downwards.
GTTATGGTGATATTTAAGAAGCCAACTTGGAAAACTATTGCTATAGCCACGGAGGCTCATCTTTCTCACTCATAAGACATTAGAGAGAAGACTGTGACAAAAAGACCACAGTAGCGTTTGGAGCCATCAGAGTTTCAGGGCTGCTTCTTCCCTGGGGCTGTTGTTCAGCAGGGACTCAGTGCTGGTCCGCACTGCTTTTCAGCAGCAAACGGGTCAAACAGCTGCTCAGATGAATTTAGTTGCCTCTGACGTGCCTTCGGTAAGAGGCAGCGAGATGGCACAGTGTAGTGGTGGTGGAACTAATGAGCTAAAAGTAGAAAACAGGAAGAGACAACAGCAGGTGGCTTCAGCAGGCGGGAAAATGAAGGTTTATACTTCCACATGCCGTGGAGGATGATTTTCTTTTTTTGGGCAGGTATTCGCGTGGAAATCCTCTCTGCCACTCGCCAGGCTCAGCGGGAGATGAGCAGAGACACTGCTCATAGACCTCGGTTACTCCCCATACCCATTTCACCAGTGCCGATGGGGTAGGTGGATGGGAAGCCCAGAGCTGGCTATGGACAGTTGCTCCCAGTTCCACCAGAGAGGCTCACAGCCCTCTCCCTCAGCTGTGCTCAGCTTCCCATGCCTGCACTGTGGCAGAAACAGCAGGAGTTACTTTTTCCTCCAGAAGCTGTAGAAGGGAGTGGGTTTCGTCTCTGGGGCACAGACTTTGCCAGAAACAGACATCCCTGCACTACATGTAGCCTGCGGGGTGACACGTGGAGGTGGCTCACAGGCTGGTGCTGGTGGGGAGCACAGATCCTCCTCTGGCACCATTTGGTCAGGCAAGCTGGGAGGGCAGGGGCCAGAAACGAGGTGCTCCTCCTGAGCGGGACAGGGATCGCTGCCACACATGCATGGGGTGCTGGAGAGTTGGGACTCTAGGTCTGTCCCAGGTCAACAGGAAGCCCGACAAGGCAGGAGGCACAAGCTGTCTGCAGCGCTTCTAGGGACACTTTCCCCAAGCTCTCTCCCTCTGTGCGCTTTCCAGGACAAAGGGAGAAGTGGTAAGAAAGCAGCAAGTGCTGCAGGAAAATTCATCCGGACCAATCCCCAAAAGGGAGCAAGATCTTACAGAAGCTGGAGAGGTTTTTTATAGCCTCCTTGTGATATGCATAGTTTTTCTGTCCATCAAACACCTGAGTACCTTTGTGCTCACAAGACATCCCAGTTACACATCTGGAACTGCACCAGTCCTGTAAAAGAGTGTGCAAACTTTGCCGTGATGTTACTGAAGGGGACCTCTGTACTCAAATCACCTGCAGGCAACAAGTATGTTTCCAAACTTGTAAAGGTAGCAACAGCACCTTCACAGCACTCAAACAACGCTCAGTGCTTTCCTGAGACACATCTCTGCTTCTTCATCTTTCTGCCAAAAAAATATTAACATAGGGAATGGTTTTATTCATGTAATAATGCATGCCTTGCAAAGGAGATCTCTTTGCAAGTGAGGTGTCACGTAACACAGTGGCTGTACGAGGTGCAGAAATCACAGAGCAAAAGAGGGTCTCCACTCGGGAGACAAAGTGCAGAGGTGGGAAGCCATCAGACCTGTTCTGCTCATCCTCTGCTAACCCAGCCCAGCTCATCCTCAGGGCAACACAGACTATCTGCGTGGAAAGACAGAGCGACACTGTCTCAAAGGGGATGTCTGGTAATTTGAATGGGTATTTTAAAGAGGGTGACACCTATGACACCTTGAAAGCTCACTGTTTAAAAACACGGTTCAGTGCTTTTTCAGGGCAAGGAACAGGCAGAGGTGAGGATGACTGTCTAAGAGTGATTACCGCAGGCAACGTGGACTTGGCACCCAGTGTTGTCAGTTGGAGGGTTACTACACTTCATGTAAATAAAACCCCTCTGCTGAGGATGGCTGAACCTCACCAGATTTGTTTAAAAAGAAGAACATAAATAAACACTACACTCTGTTTTGCCACACTTCCTGGTCTATCGCTCTAGTGAGCCAGAAGAAGCTGCAGTTGTCTCCAGGAAGCGAGTGGTGGAATACAGCACCGCTCCCATCCCTCCTCCTTCTCCTTTCTCTTCACAGCACCTCTGTTTCAACAGACTGACAGTTGTCACTGGGATTTACAGAAACTGCACCTATCCCAGGAGGAAAGAAGTCGCCATTAATATTTCCTTAAAAAATCAGGTGTCACCAGATGTCCTGGTCAAGAAAAAGTCAAAGATACAATTTAAAAGATCATAGAGGTTGAATCCAGGCTAGAGCAGAGTTTAGTCCTACTCAGACAGGCAGAAGCTGAGGTCTTGCCCCCTGTGAGACATGGAGTGCCAGGCAGTAACTCAAATCATAGCTATGCCACCCCATTCACTCTTGCTGTCTCCTGCCTGGCAGAATGAATCCCAATTCCTACAGATCATCAGCAAGTTTCTGACTACAGGGTAGGGGAAAGGTGCCACGGTTTTGCTCTTCATGTCACAGTGGAGTGATAAGAAATGTGTTTGAGTGGCATGTGTCACTACGGGCAGGACATGACAGTTCCTATTTGTCTGTCAATAACCTACTCCTCAACTCTAGCCTTACTGCAGGAGTCTTCTCTGTGACAATTCCTGAAGGATGCCTGAAGATCTGGCTCCTCCAGATCTCTGTGGTGTCCACCTCATTAAAAAATTTTCTCTAACCCTGGCTTTCTTTCCCTGCCAAGCTCCAAAGCTGAAGTTAATGCTCTCCCCCTCCTCAAAGGTACATTTCTTCCTCCAATCTGAGGCAGTTTAGCACAACACCATCAGCTTTTCTGCTCATTCCCCCACGGGGCTGGGCTCAGGATCCCTCACAGAGGGTTAGGTCCATGGTTAGAGAAGAAAGCTTTTGCTTTAAGATAAGTTTTGACCTGCCCATTTTGCAACAAACCTTAGCTAAGTCTTCATTTAGCTAGTTCTTCCACAATTCCCCCTCCCTGGGTACTCCAGCCTGATTATCTACTTATTTCTCATTATTTTTGCTTTGCTCCTCCTATGCATTAGAGATACCTCGCCCACTTTCCCACTTCCTACACAGCTTACAATACCCGAGAAAGTGGGACGTCAGTGGTCGCAGCAAGGACCATAACAATGGAGAACTGTATAATACCCACAGTGGAAAAATATTTTGAAGAAGCTAAAGGAGAAAATAATTAAGTGAAGCTCTGCCCACTGTGGGGAGTTCATTTAAAAAATAGGCATATCCTTCATAGATCTAGCAATTTCTCAGCTACCTGCCTCCATTACTTAGTTAAATTGATTAATGATATTTTTAGTCAAAGAAGACTTGCAACAGTCACAAATAAAAAGATAAAACAGGCGGTTGCCAGCCTCTGCCTCTCTTGTTGTGCTGTTCCAACAGGTGATGAAGATTTCTTCTCTGTGAGTAGCTGGAAATCCACTATTGCCCGGAGAAATTGTTTCTTTTGGCAGTTTGGGAACTCAGGTAGAATGATTTCATCCAAAGTTTTCCCACTTTGAAGTTTTGATACACCTTAGCCGGGTATCAGCCTCCTGTTATCACTGTTCTTGTCTCTTCCCCAGCCAGGGATCAGGATTTCACGAGTCATCTTTGACCTGGCCGTGTCACCACACCAGGCCCTCAGTGAAAACCTCCACTTCTCTGCTTTTGGAGACAGCTGAGATGTACAAGGGCATGGAGAGCCAGTGACGACATGTTTATCCTTTGCTCCTCTGGAAGTATGCCTAGTAGATGCCAACCCACAATGTGGTGTTTTACCTGGACACATCCCAGAGGGACTGGCAGCAAAGCCTGAGGAGTGCCAGGGTGTGGGGTCCAAGCCCCCCAGACTCTCCCTTCAGGCCAGCTGACCACGGTGCAGACTTGCCATGAGCCAGTGCTGTTGGTGGCTGTGCCTCCGAGGGAGGGTCCTCTGGCTCTTCCTCAAGGGTGCAGTACAGAAATACCGTTCTCAAACTGAAAAGAAAAAGGTAGCAGGCTAGAAGGCATGGTTAGGTGCTGTATGGCAAGGTGGGGGTTAAGCTTAGAGGGAAGGGGGCTGGCTGGCATGAGGCAGAAGCAGACACAAGAAGCTGAGGTGACTCTTCCTCTGTGCTACCCTGTCAGAGGTGGGCACCGGAAGAGGAGCAAATTATTTTGCTCATTTATCTCTGGACTCTTCTGGCCATTTAAAAAGAAATAAAAGTCAGGAGCACAAGTAGCACTTTCATTCCAAAGGATTCAAACAACAAAACAATATGGCCACAATTCAAGATTTCTAAACACTTCACCTCCCCACAACCCAAACATGACAGCAGATACTCCCAGTCCTACCTCTCCAGGCAGCCACTGGAGCATCTGGGCTCGAAGCACGGCCAGGTCGGTGGGTTTAGGAGCTGCCCCAGAGCAGGGGAAGGGGCTGCTGAGTCCCCAGTGGGCCCAGGGCTGCAGCTCTCACTCCCCCTTCTCCTGCATGTGGTGGAGAAAAGGGTGGAGGGGTCCCCAGGGTGCTCCTGGCTGGCATTTCAGCTGCACAGGTGCTTCAAGCTTAGAAATGCTTAAACCCTGGTTTTGGCTGTAGGAGCAGAGAAACAGGAGAGTGATTTGTCTTTCTCAGGGCTGGAGGGGAAGTGGAGCCCCCAGACTGTGCCCACAGCAGCGGTGGCAGCCCCCCAGCTTAGTGGGGACAGCTGCAGCCCAGGGACCCCTGCTTGGCAGTGGGCAGCTGTGCTGGGGGGTTGGCGGGGGAAAGAGCAAGCCTAAGCCCACTTGGGTGCTACTGGTGGGTGATGTGTGGGTTAGACTGTGTGGCCGGCCTCTGGACTGGGCTGTACAACTGCTTTTTGGTTAACCCAGGGATAACCACTGTCTCAAGTGACCCTGATTTCTGTAGCAAAGATCCCAGCCTTCTCTGGCTTTGGAGAACCAAACTAACTGTATAGTATCATCAAAGACGCACTAAACCCCAGAAATTTAAGAGAATGTTAAAACACAGATTCTGTAATATTTTTTAAAAGTGTTGGCACTTGGGCGTGCGTTTCTGACTGCTCTGCAATGTGTAGCTTGCAGGCACCGCACAGGTGCTCAGCGAAGAGGGGCTCTCCCCACCAGCACTGGGGTGGGGTGGTATAAGCATCGGCTAAGAAATGGGGCTCAGCCCCTTCCCTGGACTGGAGCGAGCTGTCTCTGCCTTCATCGTCTGCATCCATGGAGGAAGAAACCTCTTGGTGTTTTAGTTCCAGAGCCGGATTCTCTGAAAACACATCCTTTCCTGCAATGTCTGCCTGGGATCAGCTAGACCAGTCCTTAAGGATATCCGTGTGCACATGTGGGCACTTTTATATGTTCGGCATCTGTCAGTACTGGTATAGACTTTATAAAGTTATTTATATAAAATTGTTTAATCATCTTTCACAGATCCTCTCACAGATCGCCCACTACCTTCCAAAGCTGGAACAGATCAAATAGAAAAAAAAGGGAAGAGTATTTATTAACTTCATCTTCATACATGGGAAACTGGAATTAAATATTCTGTTCAAGGTTACCCACACAGGCTGGGTTAGGAACTGAATCCAGACCTCCTACATTCCCACCACATCAGGTGACTCTTTTCCAGCATGAACTTCCCTTTCCAGGGAACAGTCTTGGCTTTAGCAATGTCAAGGCCAGTTGATAACTTCCATAAGGTTTTGTCTTCTTATATATTCAAAACCTATGCTCTTGTCTCCTTTCTATGAAATCCTCAGATAGGTTGCTGCATGAGTTCCTTTCTAGCCTCTAGTAGGTGGAAATTCAACACTGTACATAAGATGGTCTGGAAGTCTAGACTTTGAAAGGATGTTTTATTTTAAAACAAGAAAAAATCCCTACACTTTGTGTTCCACTGTGAGTGTGAGCTCAGCACCTGTTTTTTGTTCTTTACTGAAGCTTTGCTCTTTCTACCTTTTCCCTTGAGCACTAGCAGCTAACGTCATGGCATCAAACACTCCCAGGAGAAGCCAGCTGCATGGGAGGGAAGGCCAGGGCCACCCCAGCTGTGCAGCAACAGCTGCCATTACTTGTGCTGCCATCGCTGCTCAGGCAGAAGATTTGGCATCAGCCACTTTAATTATTACTTGTATTTGTTGTAAGCTTAGGAAGAACACCTCAACACAAGCAAGAAGCTAGTCTTCAGCTTGGCAAATAACTCTTCCTTACCTGCTCTACAGAAATAGCAAGCCTGCTAGATGTTGCTTTGGACGTGGTCCACCGGGACGAGGCTGGCATCTTCACTGTTCAGACGTCCACAGATACTCGAAGAGAAAAGGCCTTGGAATGTGAAATGCAGATTAGAACCTGTTATCTCTGCTTTTTTTCCTCTCTCTTCTGTCGGAGGAGAACAGAGCATTCAAGGCAGTGTCCTGTGCACCACACCATGCATTGAGGGAAGAAGAAAGCCAGTGAGAACAAGGGGTGCTGAGCAGTAACGCTGTACCCAGCAAGGGGCAGCAGCCAGGGGAGTCAGTGTTCTGCTAACGGGAAGCTCAACTACCTGTAACCAACCTTCCTCTAAAGTGAATTAATTGCTCTGAAGGAAGAAAAGCTGTTACAGGTGTCCATGCACTGTGGAACTGTACTAATAATTCAGTCATACTGAAGTTGTATTTGATGCGCAGTTAAAATCTTGGGCGTTTGTTTTTTTTGCTGTTGGCGCTTTTTTTCCTGTTTTTTAAGAGACTAACTTCTAAGCACTTACTACACAATATTGTTAAAGCCACAGCATAGAAATTCAAATTGGCATCTCCGTATGGAAGAGAGGATCCTCAATCAGGAGGAATTCAGCTGTAAAGTAACCATGGGATTTGGCATCTGGGGTTCTTCAGTGTCAAACAGATCACCTTTTTGTTCCCTAGATGTTGCTCCTCTCTGTCCAATTCTGCACTGAATCCAGTAGCCTGGAGAAAGGAAAAACCTGACATCCAGAGCAAAGATCAGAAAAGAAGCAGGAACATTAGGAAAGCACGTCAGACTGTGAAAGCTGACAAGCAGGTGACAGCAGCTGCTGACAAAGTCCACCATTCTGTTGACATCCTGCCACAGTCCAGATCATGTCAAAATATCCCAGCAGTGCACGTGAGAGCCATCAACCAGTTGCATGTTCCCCGATGAAGACATTTTGTGCGTTTGTTGTGAGATTAGATAGTACACAATATTTGTAAAGATCTGTGTTGCCAGGGTAGTGGGATCACAAATCATCAACAGTAACTTAGTAATCAACATTCACTGGCTCTTCTTTCCTGCTAGAGTTAGGCGTCTGCTTCCGTAGAACCTATACAAGGTAGCAGAGTCACTGCAAATTTTCAAAGCCTAACATCATATAGGGTGTAAATACCAGTTACCTTTGGCCATCCTTCAGGTTCCCCTTTATCTCCATGAGTTTACAACATTTCTACCAGGAGAAGAGGAACCCAGGTTACAGTTATAGAAAAAGCCCTGTAAGTAAGCATCACTGTCATAAGCTTGGATCCACAAACCAGGCCACAAATGATTGGCTAGTTGACATCATGCTGAGAACAGGACCGAATGGAGGTGTGAAAAAAAGGAGTCTCAACAGTCCATGGTTCCTCCAACTAGAGATTTGCAACACTGGTCTCTACACAGCACTGGTCCATTTTTCTACCCCCATGGGTTTATAAGGTGGGGTTTTGGCTTTTTGTTTTCTTTTTGTTTGTTTTGGTTTTTTTTTCATTGAAAGCAAATAAAGACCTATGCAAGCTCCTCTGGTACATCTGCATGCAACTTGAGGAGTTCTCTGTCATTATTTTCCTTTGGAGTAAATCTTGACAGACACTGAAGCATTCTGTAGAGTTGCCTTGTGCCTGTGCTGCTTACTGCTGATGCTGCATTCCACGAATTGTGGGACTGGGCTGGCGTAAGAAAAATCAGCCTAGAAGTTTTGGCAGATCAAAAACTAGTGAATCTGAGGTGCTGCGCAGAGGATATGCATCCTGGTCCTAAGGCGGTATTGGGAGGAGGTCAAAGGTGGAATCACCGATTGGGCTGGCGCAATAGTTCTATCAATACTGGGTGTTGGTGATCACAGTTCTTCGCTCTTGATCCCTAATGTATCAGATACCTTCACAGTTGGAAAGCTCCACCAAAAAAAAAAACCAAGCTGAAAGAAAAATAATTTAAAAGGGGATAACGAAGAAATAACTTTTTAAGCTTAGGAAGTCATTTTACACAGGAAGCACGGCTAGCCTTCTTCACAGTGGGAAACTTACTTCCACCATAGCTACTCGTTCAAGAACGGATTTATAGAAAGGGTTTGCAGATCTCAGTTAACAAAGATCTTCCTTAACGTTTTGCCAAGTAAGTCTAGTTAATTTGAATGTGAAAGGTATCTGCTATTACATACCAAAGATGTAACCCTCAGTTGCCACCACAAAGGTGAAGAAATCATTCTGTGGAAGGGGCTCTCTCACTTCCTTGTGAAATTCAGCGACAGACCCACCGACGCGGCCCTTTTCCAGCCCCATAGTTACCCGCCAGTTCTTCTAACGAATGTTTCATCTTGTGTATCTCAAGCAGTCGAAGAAAAAGTATGAAGGCTTATTTACTCCAGTTTAGTAACAAGTTTAACCCAAAGCCATGACGGTTTTTTTTGCGCTAAGAGAAACTCTGCTTTTTACCTAAACTTCAAAGCCTTGTATTCAGAGCTCTGCTTGAAATACCTGCCTCTGCTGAGCCCAGGAGTCCTTGCCTGTCTGCAGACAGAGGTAGTCCTACCACAAATACTTTATGCAGATGTAAAACGCAAGTAATGCCAGAAACTACATCTACAGGTGCTGCAGGTGGTGTGGCTTGAGGCCGCACTTCGTGTTCTCCTTTACATGCCTGTTTAGGACAAGGGTGCTGACTGTGTGCCTGAGGAAAATTTGTTTCCATAATTTGCCCAACCAAAAAAAGTTGCTCATGCAGGAAGCAACAGAAGACGTTTATCCCAGACTGCCTTCCTTGTCTGGCCCAGAGAATTCACAGTAGTTCTAGAGGACTGAAGCAGCTCAACAGAGCAGACTGATAGTAACGGGGAGTGGTGGTGTAAGTCTGCTCCTTCCTGGAGCCATGCAACAGAATGCATTTTGGGAATGCTTTCCCAAAAAGCATTCTTCAGCTGACTTGGTCACGTCTCTTTCATATCACACAGCAACACAGTCAAACGCTTGGGTGAGGACCACAAGACTTAAGGTTTACTGTCACTAAATAGGACAAATGACAAAATGAAAGCCATAACAAACCTGTATGCACATCATCTCTATACACACACACACTCTCTCCGAAGTTATTTTGACCCAACATGTAAACCAGTAGGTCTCCAGCCGTTGTCACCGGGTACAAATTTTCCATTACACACAGTCTGGGGCTAGCCCGTGCAGCAGCTGTTGTGAACTTCTTGTGGCCGCTTCTTTGAAGCATTTGGGAACGCAGTATGTTCAAGAGAAGTATTATCTTGCATTCTAAGTCCTCAGCCTAGAATTGAGGCTATGCAAAACCCCTCATGAACTGTCACGCTTGCCTGGCGTCAGTATTTCAATACTCCCTGCAATTCAACAGTGAATTTAAGATCACTGTACACTAGCACAAAGTGACGCTGCCTTGGGACTTGGGTTGGCTTATTTTTAGCGTGTTGCAAAACTTTAGTATGTGATCAGAGTCACAGAATCACCGAATGTTCGGGATTGGAAGGGACCTCGAAAGATCACCTAGTCCAATCCCCCCGCGGGAGCAGGATCACCTAGATCAGGTCACACACGAAGGTGTCCAGGTGGGTTTTAAACATCTCCAGAGAAGGAGACGCCACAACCTCCCTGGGCAGCCTGACTACGCTTTTAATTCATTATCTAGAACTAAAGAAAATATAAAAATGACTAGAGAAAGTACGTGTCTGTTTAACTAGCTGTGTTTAGGGACACAGTGCAGGAGCTACCCAGGCTATTTTATTTCATAAACAGAATTGGGACCTTCTACAAATGGTGGCGCTAAATCCATTCACAACAGAGACCAACATCCCATCCCTGGGGAGAACACAAGCCACAGAAGTCAAAGAAAACTCCTAACACTGAATCTCTGCACAACCGATCGCAGGTACGATAATAATAATAAACCCCACACGAATACGGAAACAGCTGCAAATTATCCTTCCCATTTCAAGACTAAGAAATGGTCATTTAAACCTGACACTCATCCATGACACACGTGTGCAGGTATGTCCCATGCAGCACGAACTACCACCTTCCTGTTCTTCAAATGGACTGCAGCCCATCAGTGAGCACAATGCACAGACCGCACCAGGAAACGCAATGCTGTTGCCACTTATAACTTCCCATGCATCTGTGACATAGAGGACCCTCAGGTCTAACTGTTGGAAGAAACAATCTCTGAGCTAAGGATTGAGACATTCCTTTCTAGCTTTAGCTTCCAGGCAAGATTGAACTGCTCCCCAGATGACTAGCACAACCTACCTACCCTTGACAATCACAGGCCACAAATAGCATTGCCTGGGAAGAAGTAGCCACCTCTCTCACACAGTCCCTGTTATCGTAGTTTCCGAGCCTGAACGCCTCCCCCTGCCAGCCCTGCAGCTATCTCCCATGCTTTTGTATCCAGCTACCTCACTATTTCTGTACACTGTTCTCCTTGATTTTGAAATTAGGTAGGTCTTATCAATGTTTATAAATAGCAAAAGGGCAGGTGGAGGTCAAGAGGATGGAGCCAGGCTCTTTTCGGTGGTGCCCAGTGATAGGACAAGAGGCAACAGGCAGAAACTGGAACACAAAGTTCACCTAAACATCAGGAAAGAACTTCTTCATGTTGAGGGTGGCAGAGCACTGGAACAGGCTGTCCTGAGGGTTTGTGGTCTCCTCTGGAGACTTTCAAAACCCACTTGGATGCATTCCTCTGCAACCTGCTCTAGGTGACCCTGCTTTGGCAGGGGGGTTGGACAAGATGATCTCCGGGGGTCCTTTCCAGCCCTACCATTCCGTGATTTTGTGAAAGAACAAAAAAGAAAAATGAAAACGCCAACAGTTCATGTTGAGACTTTGCCACTTTTGTTTACAAACATTTTCTTAACATTTCTTAATTTGTCTGGATCACCAATAAACACCAATATAAAGGCAGAGTTGGAAGATTTAACTTTCATGTTTCACATCCATTGCTTTCATTTTTCTAAGAGTTTCTGATTGCAATTTACAGATAAAACATAATGGATAAAAAGCACTGAGCAACAATAAGTTGTCACCAGTTTCTCCTGCTATATTGTATCAAGCTTTTAAAATAGCTGGATGTGTATTAATGTTTAATTGCTTGTTAATAGTTCCTGGCACTATAGTTAACAAAATGACATTTCATATGCTTAGCCTCTTAGAATTATGACAAGCTCTTCTGGTGGCATTCCCCGACAATCAGGATGAAATTGTTTTTGCTGTGAGGGCTTTGTGAGGGCTATTCCTTTTGCTGTGCCAACACTGACACTCAACCTGCCACATGGTGAGTTACTTCAGAGGGCAAAACTTGCCAGAAACCTGAACAAAGTAAACAGTGTTTTCTCCTCAAACCTCCTCACCAGGACTCCAGCAAGTGCCAAAGATGGCACAAGAGAAAGCTGGACTACCCGCTCTGCTCAGCCATCCCACATAAGCGTGGGCTGGTTCTCAGGGAAGACAGGGCTCCTGAGAAGACAGATAAATGCTGACTTCATTATCCATACAGAAATACCAAGTCTTGTTCCATCTCTATTCCAAGGTGACACAAAATGTAGAAGAAAAGACAAGAAACAACACGTCAGTGGAATTAACCTTTATTGAGGGGGGAAAAAAAAAGGCATACATGTAGTTGTAGGTTTTTCCATCCATACTTTCAAGACTTCAGAAAGGACTGGAAACAAAAGTTGCTGAATTATTGCAATACCAAATAGTTGGTGATTTTTTTTTTTAAATGAACAGCAAATTATATAACTAATTGCTGTGTTCAATAAATATTTTTTTCTCCTGCACTGATTAAGGGGACATATTCAACCAACTACAATAAAACCCCCAGGATTTTTACAGTTTTAACTTCAAATGTTATCCACTGTGTTGCAATCCAGAAACTTTTATCTACAAAACACAACATTTGATTTTGAGTGTACAAGGATCTATTTTCCCAGTCAGTCAAATAACAAATTTTGCTCTAGCTCAAAGAGTCTACACGTGACCAAAAAATAATAATAAAAAAAGATTTCTGGTTCATGACTAAGTAAATTTGTCATTACAGAAAAGGCTCGAAGTCGTTACTTGTTTATCAAAGTAATAGGTAAACATTTTAACAGAAAGATTAACGAGTTACTTGGAAATGCAGGTTTATATTAAAGTATCTGAGTGTGTATACTACGTATGACATGCAAGCTTTAAAAATACAATGCTCTCTTCTCATTAGTCAGGAGTCCAATTTTTTTTTTTAAAACAAAATAGGAATGACTTCCAAAATGTGTCAGCACTTTGGGGTCTCTATTTCATTTTGCTTAAGATGTTTTACTACACAAAAACTACAACAATTACAATATTTAAGAGTATTACAATAAGGAGGGATGGAAAACAGGAATACCTCAACTGAAAATATGTATCTTCTAAATGAACCAGACTTGTGAAAGAGCTGGATGGAGGACAAGGGAGGGAGGATAGGAGGGAAAGCACTAGGGAAGCTAAGATCTGAACTTTGTGGTTAAAAATCACGTCCTCAACTGTAACTCTTCTGATCTTCAGTAGCGCCCTGGAAAAAAAACAACAAATGGATTACACAATTACTATAAATTAACGGTACATACAATGAATAAAGACTAGTAACAACAAGGTTTAAGCCAGCCAGATTATTTATTCACTTGTATTTACTTACTTGGACTATAGGAACGGGATCTTGACCGTGATCGGTATCGACTATAGTAAGGCGATGGTGATCGTCTCCTTTAAAGGAAATTAAAAAAGAAACTCAACAACATCCATTATGAAAGAAGCCTTATTCACATCATTTCTACAGAACAGAACCACTTCCTCAGCACTGAAAGACTTGGCCTGCATGAATCATTTCAGCTTTATTTGGCTGTGACTTACAATTATTTAACAAATGCTTTTATATTTCTTTATTTGATGTGTTTAAAACTCTAAGCTGTTCCCAGCAAAGAATTTAACAAAGCCTCACTAGCCTTGCAAACTCACGAAGTACCCTTCCAGATGCCTACAATTCTTGTTGCGCAACATTCTCTGAAACTAGGTAACTTTCAAAACTGTGAGATGGTTATGACATGTCAAGCATTGAAAAGGGATTATTTGTAGATGGGATTTTTAAACAGCGCTGTGCATCAGCTGGTCCTGGTTCTATGAACAGCATAGAAAAATTAGTTGCCTTTCTATCTGTCCACTAGATCCGCAGGGCACATGCTCTACCCCCTTCAGGTAGCAAAATTAACCCCTTGTCCAACTGGTTACTGCACAAGCGAGTTACACAAACAGTGAAGATGACTGCTACTTCAGTCTCACAAATCTAACATAATGAGTTGCTAATACATAGCAAGCAAGTATGCACAATCTTGCCACAAACTTAATAACATCTTTTGTCACTTTTCACTTTTTCCAAGAAACCCACTGTTCCTACTGAAATAAGAATTAGGTACCTGTATCTGTAGTCATATTCTTCGTATCTGTCATATCCTCTGTCATACCCCCTATCGTAATATGAGTCACGGCGACGACCTGCTCCACCGCCACCACCTCCTCCACTGCTATTAGGGAAAAAGCAAAAAATTACTTTAAATACCTGCTCTTTATCTTGATTTGAATTATTTAAAAGCTTTAAGTGTTCTTGTAAACCAGACACTTAAGACTATGCCATGAAACAATCTAACAATGAAACATTTAAAGAAAAACACCTTCAAAAAACCACAGAAAAACCAGCAGGGATTTGAGCCTAATTCCTATGAAAACTGAAGGCAAATAGGCACCTTGGTACTTCAGTAGGGTAACGGCGCATTAACCGACTGTGCTAGACAAGTGGGTTTTTTTAAGTAACCTCTTCAGTATTTTTTTCTAAATAAAGAGGCAATAAACTACTGTAGGACTTCGTAGTGTATCTGAACCACAGTAACACATTCTTTACATTAATAACTTTGTGGTAAAAAACAATTGGCGTAACTCTAAAATAAATCTTAAAAAGTATCTGTAGCTCTAGTTTTTCAACCAGACTCCAAGTATAGAGTTTAAATCCATTTTAGCCCCCTTACAGGACACAAGCAAACTCCTTACTGTGTTGGCCTGCCCATGTAGATGCCTGGGGTGGGTGTATGTGCTCTCTTGGTGATTGAGTAATCCACCCGAATCCTCCTGCCGTCCAGCTCCATGCCATTTGCATGCTCCATTGCCTGCAGGAGAGACAAGGAACATGGACATGAAACCTGCAACCTTGTGGTAACTATGGAAGGCTATGTACAAAATACAGTATTTTCCATCAAAAAAACAAGCCCTGAACTTGATTTATTTAGAGCGGTTACTAGTGCCCCACTGTGGTGAATGGCTCATCTGTCCCCTGGCCCATTTGCCGGCGGTGTTACAGGACAGCACCGGGGTGCCGGAGTAACATGACACGCGATCCCTCGTAAGAGAGCACGGTGCTAACCACTAACACACTCACTTTCCCTAGACTTTGTCTTTTGCCCACCAGAAAGGTAAACTGAAAGTCAAACCAGCTTTTTTCTGAAAACTGTGTCTTTCCTACAGCCGCCTCTGCCCCAGAGGGGACGGGCGGATTCAAAAGCTGTGCGAAACAGTGGCTTCCTGTAGGGTGCATATGGCCGGATTACTGCTCGTCGGCTGCCATTTCATGCTCTCCCAGCCTCCTGCCATCTCCCTTACAAGGACCTACTCCAGCAGAGCTTAGTAAAATGGCGGGTTCAGCCTACATGGATACCTAATTACAACCTTCCTCCCCACTCACTCTCACAATAGCAGCTCGCTAAAGCGATACACATGAGGGGCTGCGCTTGAGAAGCCTGTGCCTTCAGACCCGCCCGCAGCCCAGGCACACACTCGCTGGGTGTTCTAGCCCGTTTCTCTAGTCTTTGAGAATCAATACAATGGCCTTTCACACAGAAAAAAGAATGAAAATAGTTTTTTCAAAAGATCACGGCATACTTTCAAGAATTACATTCATGCAAGAGTAACCTAAAAGAAAACTCCCAAAACACAAACCCAAAACCTTAAGAATTTAACAAACAGTTAATGCTGGACTTAAAAGCTATAAAAATTTGCAAAGTAATTTTTTTTTGTTTTTGACCCCTTCATCAGTTGCTCTAGGATCTCTGATATACAAGTACACACCTCTCAGTTTATGACACTGAGCAAAGCACTTAGCCCAATATACACTATTTTCACTTTTAATGTGTGGAGAAGTGACACTCTTACACTCCTGAGTTAAAAACCACAACCACTCTGCTGTTCTTTAACTGTAAGGAACAACACACAACCTCAAAACATGAAGGTGCCTCTGAGCACAACTTTTTTTTTTTTTTTAATAATGAAACAACTAGTCAGTAACGTAACTTCTTGCAGCTCTCTAACAAGAACCTTGAACTTAACATACACGTTATAGGGGAGGAAACAAAAACCTTACACCCACATGATTTAGCTGTGATGTCCCCAAACTAGAAGTGACTGAATTATCACTAACTTAAGCACTTAGTCTGTGTTTTAATAACGTTTCTATCTATACCACATCGCCACCTAGTGAGTTCTGATCCCACACAAAAATACAACTACATTCAGCAAACTGTAAGGCAGAGCCAAAGAACACTTCCAGTCTGTCAACACACACCGAAGTCTAGTTTGTAACTAAAACATGATCTTTAGCTTTAGTTTTCCAGCCTTGAGACTTTTAAAGTCCTGTTCCACAAGGATGATCTACATTAAAACAGAACTGTGCACACATCCTAGGAATACGGGTGTGCAACGAGGACTGCAAATAGCTGGCTGAAAAATTAGCTTCCTGATGAAAAGCAACTTTCTGGAAATGCAGCTATATGCAAGTTATTTTGAATAGTAAGGAATTTTCTGCTTCATGGCACTTCTATGTCTGATCAACAACTTACAGAGTAATAAGATCAGCTGACAAGAAGCCACCTCAAATCCAGAATATCTGTCACATGTCTCAGTTAAGGAGAAACAGCACTTTACAAGGAAGAGTTCTTTGACATAAAGGAGCAGTACAGAGAAGAGCAACATTATCAGCAAGAGAAGATGAAGAGTTCATTTTGAAATTTGATTGTTTTGGAAGCACCAAGAAATGTGTTACATGTGAGTGGATAAAGATTATTTCATAGTTAGCAGTCTGCATGAAACTGGGACACCCTGGTCACCACGTCTAATGACCTACCCAGTATTAAAACCTTCATTTTCTTAGGTTTCAATAGCTGTCAGCAATAAGTGCCAACTAAAAATTTTTTTGAAATAAAAACTCTTTAATACATATACAGACATAAAGCCCTTTACAGTTCTAACTGCATCTCCCCAAATGCAGAAGAGCAAAACCCTACAACAGGCCATTAAAAATCCAACAACAACTGACAGTAGGTATCACTCACATCCAGTCATTAGCAACCAGAAATTCCTTCAAAAGGTTACCAAACTCTCTGCATCATTCTTAACATGCTCATCAAGTCTTTGAAACAAATTACTTACACTGACATTATTAGCTAACGACTGCTGCAATATGACCAAAAGCTGCGTTTGAAAACCTGGTATTGGACAAGTGACACAATAGTATTTATTTTGTACAAAAACTGCAAAAAACATATTAGTGATTCTAATTGCTGATATTTTTGTGTTTTCTTTAAAGTTAAAACTGTGTACAATCCAAAATTTGATGATAAAATTTTCTTAGACTAGCATATCACATTCAAGACAAACATCAGTTTGCTCTCCTTGCTGTTTTTGGGTCTGCATGAATGCTCTGTTAAGAACATTTATATGTCAAAGGAAAAAAAAAATGCACACTTGCTCTTACAATGCAGAAGATATTATTAAATGCTGTTGAAGAGACAGAAGTGTATTTTCTAGACCATCAAATAAAATATTATGAAGAGAAAAATCAGATTATATTGGGTTAAGACATGCAGTACCCTCTTAGGAGCCTATAACTGTCAACAGTCTGTTGTTACTTCAACTTGGGCTTCCTTTCAAATACCTGGACGTTGTTAAAGACTCGAATGGCTTTTGCAAGACAACAGTAAGCAAGCGATTCCGATAAACACGTATGGTTGTACTGCGGCTGGAGTTCTGGTTGCAAACTCTAAGGAAAAACTGACTGTGAAGACCAGAATATGCATCTGTATGTTTGCAGTCAGAAACACAGAATGAGGGTTGGGAATGGCACAGGTAATAATTTAATCGTAGATTACAGCTTCGAACCTACAGCAGCCTATCCATAATAGCAGAACTCCTTCAAATTATTGCCTCTAAGGTGTTAGTTTGACAAAAGGAGCAGTTCCTAAACTACACGATCCTGGCCTCTGGTGGCTCAAAACAGTTAGAAAGCAAGCACTAGATTTACCAGATTTCAATTTCATTTGATATTTATTGCAGTATGTGGTGTTTTCAACAAGTATTAGCATTCAGGAAGAGTAAAACAAGTTTGGAAACAATGAACTTATAATTATATGCACAAGCTTACACAGATGACTAGTATTAATTAGGCAATCAAGAATTCATTAAAAGAAATTAAATAATCTTTTAGTCTGGATAATGCCACAAAGAGCAGACTGGAACAGGAAACAAGGTAGGAAATTTCTGCAACCTGCACTGTGGTCACTGGGGGAAGAGTACAGGGAAAAAGAGAACGTGACTTGGCAAAACTGATGTCACAGTCACTTCACATTTCTACTACAGAGTTCAAGAAACCATTTGTACCATACAAAATACCATCAAGCCTTCATTTCAACTGCCTCTAACTGCTTTAAATTACTTAACGAGACATCACTACAAAGTTAGTGATGTACAGACCAAATACACTTGAATAGTCAAATGAATAATTAGGGCACATGTTAGGACTTCATTTTGAAAATGTATTGTCATAATTTAAAAATAGTGAAGATATTGTCTTTTTTTGTTTGCTGTGGTTTTTTTACAGTTTCTCGGGGTTTTGTTTGTTTTTGTTGTTCCCGCCCCCCGAAGTCCTTCCCATATTGTATTTAATGCCACCAATAAACCCATCATCTCCACTGTATCACAGGTACAGCATGGGATCAACAGATACAATACATTAGTTCTTCTCCCCTCCCAGTATCCTGATATCACCAGCTCAGGTCTGGATTTAATGAGGACATCCGAAAGGACACTCTGAAAAAAAACACCACCTCCCTCCCCACCCCAACCAACCGCACATGCAAAAACCTAATGGGATTAAAAAGACCACAACTGGGAAACGCAGCTTTCTACACTTACTGCAGTCTGCAAAGTTGAATTCAAGTGTCCACTTCAACAAGTATCAATTTATATTCTGTAGTTTGAGGGTTTTTAGAAAATATTATTAGAATATTGTCAATGATCATTTCTTATACAATTTTCTGTTCTTAAACTTGTATTGATTAAACATATTCTCTTTAGAGTATACTTTTAAGGAGTTTGAGTCAAGAAATTCAGGATTTTAGAGAATCAGAATGTAACTGGATACATAAGCCTTAGCAATTTCATGGTACTTCAGAGTCTCCAGAAGGCTGTAACTTGTAATTCCAAACATCTGAGACCTTCTTGTGTTCTTTTCTGGTATATGAAGGGTCCCTTTTGATACCATAAACAATACCTAAAGCATTTCTTCAACAAACTATGGGAGATGTTTTGGTCAATAATGATGCTTCTAAGCTGGTCTGCTTACACCACAGATTAAATGTCTTAAAAGTTAAAACTATAAACTCTGCTATTATTCTGGTCATTAGCAATTGCATTATGTTAATAGCTCAGTCTGTCTGTATAAAGTTTGTCTTGATTGCTCATGAACACTACTTCAGAAAACAGTTCTGAAAGTCAGTCAAAACTGTAAGGAGCATATCACTAGGATTAGAAAACAAAATTCCGTATTGCCAACAGCTGCTGTAGCTAATGCTTTTCAGGCAAGTTCTTGCTACAGACAGAGCACATTCACCACAGCCTCAGTTTAAACAACAACTAATATTTCACATTCCAAGTTACTGAGAAGCTTGATAGTGGCATATGAAATTCCTGGTAATCATAGTGTAAGAATCATCTCTCTAGAACAGCCAGCATTTTTTACTCATAATCCTCTCAATTTACTGTTAACCTTGAGATAATCAATCCCCTCCCCTCAACTTGCATTTTTTTTTCTTATCTTAGTATGTAAAAGTTTGTGTTTCTCTAAACACAGGAAGAAAATCTTAATGTCATGGGCAGGTGAAAACCACTATACCCGTAAAAAAAAAACCCAAACAAAAAACCCCTTTCTTCTAGAAAAAGGTAGCTAATAACATAAGCTTTCCCAACAGGCTTTGAGCAAGCAGACCAAAACGGACATCAGCAAAACACCAGGTTTTCTGGACAAACAACCATCGGTTCTCAACACTTACTGCCAGCTGTCACACTTGATGTGAAGACAGCGTCCACAAGCATCGCCAATATGGGTCAGAACGTAACAATCTAGTCAAGTGCTATCTTGCAAATGTTAGACCATTGCAATACAAGACATCTGATGGAAAAGGAGCCTCTTTTCACAACCAGAAAGTTTCATCTCAATCTCAGTAGAGTTTCAGAGTAAATGAGCTTCCACAAGAAATCTCCTTTAGAATGGGTATGTGCACCAAACATTCATTTCCCAGTCCTGTTAACGTGGAATGACTGAAGCCACTGTGATGCTCTGACAGCTATTCTATTATTTATCAAAGCTAAATGTCTGCTCCTGTTTATAACCAAGATAATCATAAATAGCTAACAACAAGGCTGCTAAGATGCCATGATCAGTCTGAAGCTCTGAAACAGCATAAGTGAAAATAAAGTTTACTACCACCCTTTTGATATTCTTAGGGTACTGCAAAGTATCACCTAAGAAATCCTCTTTTACATTCTCTATCGATTTCCAAAACATTGAGCTAGTTGACAACCAAAAATATCTTTACCACCATATGGAACTAGAAACACTGCATCACTTGGTGGCAAAACCCCGATGCATAGCAACATTTTAGCCACCTCCATAAATGCTCTGATTTGTAAGAGCCAATCCAGTGATGATGATGATCCTGAGGGATTTCAGCTGCAACAGAACTCATACTGACCTATCTTAAACCAAGTTATTAAAGTTTAAAACATAACGACCCACAATTCATTTGGTGTCAAATTTCAAGAGTGTTTGAGAGCATGCCAGCTGAGAGGCTTTCCTATGTTACCTCTCAGAAGGACAATATAGAATGGGAAATCCCTGTTTTTCTGTAGAGTTCTAGATCTATTTAATCCCCCTGTGACTGCTTTAAAAGGGCTGGAATTTCTAGTTTTATATTCTCTTTATTCAGATGCTTCAGGTGTCGGGGGGTTTGTCTGTCTTGGTTTGGGTTTTTTCGTTTATTTTTTAAAGAGGAATTACTTGTGTTCTGAGTAAATACCTTTCAACTGTCATTGCGTTTAGGGATACTCAACTTCTCAGATTTGATGTATCTTCCACACAGAATTACTCATGTCCTTCACTGTTACCCGACATGGCCTCTCAAGAGTTTCATGCCTACAGCTATATTCCCTTTTTCTACACTAGCTGCCACTTATTGCCAACCTCACATCTGACCTCAAGGCCCATGAAATGCATCAAATACATTTTTCTCCTCTCCTTTTTGTCAAAGTATTTCAGTTACGTAAATTCCAAATGCTGGGAGGTTTTGCATCATTTCCCACTCTTCACGCACTAGCCCAGTGGGGAGAAAAATAAAACGGGTTTAATTACACTCCCAATTATTTCAGTTCCTGCTTAAGGTGCTTATCTTTATTTCTGACTGCAAGTAATACACCCTTCTTTTTTCTTTGCATTCCAGTTTTGTAGTATCTGCCAAAACAGCTTTATACTAAACAAGTTATTTCATGCTATTTACACGGAACATTTTAAGAAATGCATAGTGTCATGCATGACCACTGCTCGTGGCAACAAGGAGAAAACCCTATTTCTAATGACATACAAAGTTGTAAAATAGACAAGACTGGCACATGAACATGACAAGAAGTACTGTGTAAGTATTTTGGATGTTAAATGCCTACAGAACAGTCACATTTTCAAAAATCTCACTGAACCCAGAGTGCAAAGAAATACAAGGCTAAAAGTTAGAAGAGAGTAGGCCACTGAAGATGGATATAGAGTTATCCACCCCATTAACTCCTCTCTCAATCTGTCCAAGTGATAGTGGGAAAATACAGAAGGAGTACTAAAGGAAGTGGGTCATTTTCCTTACCCCATAACCTACAATAACCCCACACACATACATCTACAAACCCTACTCTTCCCATAAACTGATTCTCTGTTGGATCCTAACAGAAATCAAAGATCAGAACTGAGTCTAGTTCAACCAAGATACTAATGAAAAAATATTTCATGGATATATCATCAACTAGCATCAGAGTTTTCATTTTTCAGCTACTGATAGTAGGTTCCACAGCTGTCACCCTCCCTTCCTTCAATGCTAAGCAAGAAGAATCATATCCAGGCATTATGTAAGTACTTATCAAAAGTAAACAGAATCAAATAGCCAATCTGAAACATCTATCCAAGACTATTAATCCACAAACAAGATGCTTGAAGTCTGTGACTGTTTGCCCAAAGAGAGAATTCCACAGTGAAGGCTTAAAGATAAAAAATTTTTGAAAAAAACATGTCTTTACTTTAAATAGCAATTTCATTTACCAACTCCAGTAAATGTAGTAAAGCTCACAGTATCCTTACAGGTAAAAGTACTGCTTACTGTGGTGAGCCGTAACACAGGCTGCTGTTCACACGTTTTGATTCTTTCCTTACAGTCCAATTACACTACCAACTCCTCAGTCCCGCTGTCAACAGCTATCTGCACAGTGAGGAAAGTCACTGACCAAGGCACAAAACAAGACAAACCCTACCATTTTTCAAATGCATGATGACATGCTTTTAGAGAAGAGAATGCAAAGTAAAAAGAATCTTCAGAATTTTGATAGATACAAAAAAACTACTTTGAAATGCTAACTTTCAAAAATACTAGGAGGCTTCTATGTCTGTCTAAAGATTTACTTCCATTTTGAAGTAACAGACTAAAATCAAACCACAATGCGTGTGTTTCAATATAGACAGCTCATGCTCAAAATTTGCCCAAGCATCTGAACATTGACCTAAGACGGTTCGTCTCTTGAGAAGTGCCATGTTGTTTGAACAAAGTATTTTACATTAATCTTACTGTGAGAACTTGCTAGTGAATACACACTCAAAAACATTTGTTTGGTTGTTTGGTTTTTTTTAAACGAGACACTCATGAAGACAATGCACACAGAACACACCTACTAAAAGTAGAAAAGCAGGAATTTACCTCTTTAGAATCATCAATTCTCTCAAAATAAACAAAAGCAAATCCTCTTGATCGTCCAGTCCGTTGATCATAAACCACATTGACACCAGTCAAAGGTCCGTAACGGGAGAAGACTTCACGCAAATCTCTCTCGGTAGTATACAAACTGAGACCAAACACTCCAAGACATGTATTAGGATCTGGGTTCGCCTGGTAAGACAAATATTCAACTCCAATTAAGCTTATAGGAAACAATTCATACATTCTTGTATCAAAATATTTCTCAATTATTAAAAAATTACAATCTGAAGAAAATGAAATGTACTTTTCTAGCTTTTCAAATCTTAACACTTCTGTTATTCCAGTTAAGAGATTTTTCAAAAAGTGTGTGCCTTCAGCCGCACACACTAAACGCATTTGAGCCTGTAAGTACAGACAGTTGAACCTTCAGCTTCTACCAAAACTTCCTTCCCCCTCAACATTTCCTATGCAACTATCCTGAAAGTCAGTAGTTAGTTAATTTGGAGGCTTATATATTTCCACTTCTAAACTGGATGAAAATCACGTGCTTCTTTCATCTAGCTAGTAACAAGCACTGAAGGCCACTTCTGTGAAATGGTAATCCAACGCTCACTTTCCTAGCGCAGGACTCCTAATCCTGTAACAGCACGTGGGATTCATTTCAACCGAAGGAAGTCAAATATGAAATTGTACAATGTACAAATTTCTCGATTACGTTCAAAGTTTCTCTACATGCCAGAGTTCATCTAATGCCAATTCCACTCTAAGAATTAGTTTGGTCAAAATTAACTTTTTCTCAGTTGATCTTCTGGCACTGTCATACTAGATGCAGCAATTTGAAATGGCAGCTACAGGTACAGGGATTTAATGTTTCTGCTAAAATAATGATGGAAAGTTGACACAGTTGAAATTTGTATTTCAGTTTCAGATTTTCAAAGCCCCTGATGCAGTTAACCTACACCTCAGAGGCTGCCTTTCAGCCTGATTCAAAGAATGAACAGGTTTAGACCTTCTGTTGTGTTCTTTTCAGAGCTTTTGTTCTGGAATCCATTGTGAAAGTAAAATGCCCAAACTACTCACATATTTGAAGCTTTTTTCCCATTTGTCTAAGTTCAAACTTCAGTTTTAAGACAGGAATCTTCTGCAATTCCTTACCGTAGTTGAAAAGCACAACAAAAACTGGCAGTTTGTCATTTGGAAGTTTTTATCTTACAGGTTTAGGATTCTTTTTTACTCCGTATTTCAATCTTTACCATAATGTAGTGGCATTAACACCTATACTCCTTTTATTAGTGAAACTCTTGGGAGTCTAATGAAATCTCTTAAGTCTTAAATCATTGTTTGGACAAGTCCCTCCACACAGTACAGATCAGTATTGTCCTTTTTTTTTTTTTTTTACATCCCCCTTTCACTTAAACCCCATTACCTTTTCTGAGGCAGGACAAGTGCCAAGAACCAGCCTGCACACTCTCAGCAGCAAGTGATCGTTCAATCACCACTGGAAGAACTAAGCTGACTGTGGAGAACTAACACCTTTTATATTAGGTTTTTGTACTGCCTCCCATCAACACAGTAGGCAAGCCCTCTCTACAAGATCAGAAGGGCAAAACTGCTACCAATTTTCCCCAGTGTCTTTAGGACCTTGCTGTTTAGGGGATTCAAATCTGTTTGATTTGAGCTTTGTTTTGACACTACCAGAGCTACTCCTTAGAACTGCCCTGGCTTTGGCTGGGATAATTTTCTTCCTAGCAGCTGGTACAGTGCTGTGGTTCAGATTTAGGATGAGAATAATGCTGATAACACACTGATGTTTTAGTTATTGCTAAGCAGCATTTATTCTAAGTCAAGGACTTTTCAGCTTCTTACGCCCTGCCAGTGAGGAGGCTAGGGGCACAAGAAGCTGGGAGGAGATGCGGCCAGTACAGCTGTCCCAAACAAGCTAAAGGGATATGCTGTACCATGTGACATCATGCCCAGTACATAAACTGGGCACGATGTCCCAGCGGTGCCCACACCCAGGAGTTGGCACCATCGTTCAGAGATTGGCTGGGCATTGGTTATCGGGTGGTGAGCAACCGTATCGTGCATCACTTGTTTTGTATATTCTATAATTATTATTTTTCCCCCTCCTTTTCTGACCTTTTAACCCATCTTTATCTCATCCCACAAACTGTACTTCCCCCTGATTCTCTCCCCCATCCCACTGGGGGGCAGGCAGGGAGTGAGCGAGTGACTTGTGTGGTACTTAACTGCCAGCTGGGGTTAAACCACAACAAGAATTAATGTGAAATTCACTGTGAAAACAAGTTTTGTGTTTCACAGAGTCATCTCCAAGGCAAAAAGACATCTTCACAGAGTAAAATACTAGAATATTTCCCCAAGTAGTAAAGGATTTGTTTTATCTTTCACCAGGAAATCTGCTAACCCTTTTGATGTTCAGTTATTCCTGCCAATTTTTCAAGATATTAGATTCATATTTACTGCACCATGATTACACACTGGCAACAATCCACAGAAAGTGTAACTATGAACACTGTTTCACAACAGCGTAAGCCACTGTACATTAGCACTATTGCAGCCTTGCCCTTTTCCACATGCTCTTGTCTTCTCCCTTACACGGGTATTATCTGGTCCTGGTGATCTGCTTGACCAAGGAAGGCCTGCAATAAAATTCTATACTGTTTTTATAGGATTACTAAAAACCTGGATAAACAAAACCAGATTAAAACAGAAAGGATTAGAAAAGTACCACAACCCTCCCCAGCGAAGAGGCAGACCTGTGTGCAACAGCACTCATTTAGATCAGCCTGAAGTGATGTGGAACCAGAATATAAGGCACAGAAACAGATTATAAAGAAAGCCATTGGGAGAAACCTTTCAGAATGACCTAAGAGATTAGCATCCTCGATCTTGGTTTGTGCACCTTTACTTCCTCCTGCCCCTACAGGTATTTCTCATTTAATTTTGAGAGGCTTACTTATACATTTCATAACTAAATTTTTCTAGTCTATTAACATGCTAACTAATAAGATGTGGGTTTATTTCATCAAGTTAAAGCAAACTAATTACTCAGAGGTATAAAATCATAAGCAACCTTCAACATACATGTTCTACCTTATAAGCAAATAAACACTTGTGAATTTTCTTCTTTGACCCCTCTAGTCAATATTATCAATACTGTCAGGTTGCAAGGACACACAGAAGAGGTCTTGGTTTTGTGAAGGGTACACACACTTGGAATAAAATCAGAAGGGTTCAACTTCTAGAGCAGATGGAAGCAGCTATCACCCTATCTGCACATACTGCAATGGTATGGTTTTCAATTAGTTTCTACAACTGCCTTGCCACTTGCACGCCCAAGAAATAAGCTCACTGCTGTAAGTTCCCTGCCCCTCCTCCAATTCCTGTATCTTTCAGTGACAAGACAGCAGGTCAAACTCAGCCTACAGGTAGCCTGGACTACACTAATGTAAGCAGCAATCGTTTTGTTGATACTCAGCCTTGACGAACATGACATACTCTGCTGCCAGTGTGCCTTCTCCTGTTGGACATTGGAGAATGACTACGGCTCCTTCGACGACGGTATTCTGGTGTGTACGATCTGCTTCGAGAACGTCTCCTATGGGAATGAGAATGGGATCTGGAACGAGTGTAACGTCTGTGCGAATGTCTTCTGGACCTGGATCTTCAACAAAAAGAAAGCTTTTAGTTAGGTCATATGCACATAACGTATTGAATTGTAAGACTTGTATTTCCTAGAAAAAAATGTGGTTTTTAAGAGAATCTCTACAACTAAAATATTGAAGCTTCTTCTACTTTGCACATCTGAAAATTGCATAGATCTCCAATAACCTGTTCCATAGCATCATTTTTAACTGTGAGAGTGCTTCTGGTATACCATGAAGATTATATTCACAACAGTTTTTGAGAAGTTCAAATTTATAACAGCTTGGCTGCTCATGCAAGTAACGTTTGCACAATGATACAGAAACCAGGTATGTCACACTGTAAAATACCATCTTGCCTGAAAAACTGAAATATCTAGCAGCACTACAGTACTGCAGTATCAACAAATAAAGTTCACCCAGGCTTGAAAATTATTCAAGACAAAAAAAACCCTACTGCT
Source organism: Eurystomus gularis (assembly GCA_013400335.1). NCBI lineage: Eukaryota > Metazoa > Chordata > Aves > Coraciiformes > Coraciidae > Eurystomus > Eurystomus gularis. The sequence continues at coordinate 72,654 of VZZY01009600.1, read as the reverse complement.
TAACTCAAGCATTTCTTTGCAGACACCTATCCAATGATTAAGCTCAATTTTAAACAAGCATCACCTCAAAGTTGCATGATTTCACATGGGCATTATATCCTAACAACTGGCAGTTAGTTATCTGGCTAAACATTCTGAGAATAGAAGCTTTAACATTAGGCTGAACTTTGGGAATTCTGAGCACAGTAACTCTTCTGGCTGCACTGGTATAAAGTGGGAAGATCAATTACTGATCTCTCGCAAGAACTGATAAGGAGGAACAACATAATGTGCAGCATCAAAAAATGAATTTAAATCTTAAAGCTCCCACAAATCAAGAGGCTATCCATGCCCAATTTAAGCTCTAGTTTTGGATTTTGTTTTTAATGCCTCCAATGAAGGACTGTCAAGAACTTCCCCAAGTAGCGTCTTCTAACATCTCCAACAGTTGCAGAGCTTACTCCTTTTATCTAACCCAGACTACCTTTGCTGCAGTTCTCACCTGAGTTTTCTTATTTTCTCCTAAAGCAGAGCTGCACACAATAGTTCCCCCTGTAAGATTTTGGGGGAAGGAGGCAGAAGCTTTTACAGAATTGAGATGTAATACCTTCTGAATTGAAATGCAATCCCTTCTCTACCTTCTGGAAGGGATAAACCTACACATTTTAGTTGTGATTTCTACGTTACTACTGCTATTTATATTACTTTCTCTATTCATACCCATGCTTTATTACTCACGGGATCTTTCCCCAACTTTGTCCACCTATATAACTACTAACATGCAAATCAACATAGCCCTGTTAACACTTCCAGAATGTTTATATAATTTTTACAACAAGGGAAAATAAATCTCATCAATGTACCAAAAGAACAGGCATAAGCAGTAACACTGAATTAACATGAATAACTTCCTGGACATACCTTGATTTTGATCTTGACCTAGAGTGCGACTCAGAATGTTTGGAAGCCCTCGATGGACTGCGAGATCCTGACCTGCTCTCCGATTTTACACGAGCAGGACTCCCAGCTGGAGATTTTGACTGGGAGCGAGACTCCTAACAAAAGAGACAGTATTAAAAATGGTATTGGTTGTATAAATGCCTAACTCCTAACATTTAAAGTACAGTAATTCTATTATATTGATTGCTCCTGAAAAACAAATGGTTAGGCAATACCCTCCAAAACAAATTTCACTTTGCTAACCCACTGTTAATTATGTATGCTTTCCTCAAATAGGTCCCTGCTTGAACCAGATCACCAATTCTCTATTAACTAAGTAATCATGCAAATTCATCTACAACTTGATCATACAGACACTGGAACATAAACCATACATTTACTTAACCTAGGACCCATTCATTCTTCCAGATTCTTTTAATTCTACTTCACTCTTGCTTTCTACTTTTCTTCATTCTTCATTGAGTTTTTCATTTTTCATACTTCGTGTATTCTTCCCCAATTCAAACAATTCCTTATAGCCTTAAAAAAAATATTCAAGTGCTTCTATCTGACCAATCTTCTGTTCAATTTTTTCCCCCATTCAATTTTAATTTTCTGATCTTTAATACTTTTCATTAGCCTTCTTTTATCTTGATTTATCTTCCACATTCTTGGAAAAAACTCTTCAATTTCTTCACGAACATTAACCTTAATGGAAAAAGAACATTTAGTATATTTAAGCACGTGGGGATTATAAAACTCTGCTGGAGTTTAGATGTTATCTACCAAATTGAAAAGCCAGCAGGTAAAGTGCAAGAAACTATTTTATAAAACAACTTTTTAAAAAAATCTTTAAAACTGTATAAGTGTCTACGTTCTAACAATGAGCTTACTGAGTTCTCAGGGTTCTACTGTATTTTCAAAGCTACCCTCCTCCCCTTTCAGATTTTTTTTTGTAAGGAACATAGATACACTAAAAACTAATTAGCACAAATATATTAAAGTATTGATATCAATAACTTATTTCCCCCCTAAAACAATAACTAAGTACTTCTCAGTATCAAATATCCCAAACTCTACTCCTACGTATTATTCACTCTCAGTTCAACAGAATGGCCAAAGATTTTCAACCAAAACCCATCTATGCACATACTTACATAATACATGCACATAGATATACGCAACATTAATTACTCTTCTTCCTAATTTTTCTTCCTCGTTGTTATCCTGTTTTCCTTGCATACAACTTAGTCCACATAAAACAAGATGTATAATAGTACAGTTCAAAGCAATCCAATAAAAGTAAAGACCAGAGGGTTTTTTTCTTGCATGATAACGCACACAAGAGAAAAACTAGGAAAACAAGCAAACAAAGAGCTGGTTAGGATTTCCTCATATTTTATAGTATACAGCACTTCTAGAGAGCTCAGCTATTAAAAAAATACCCTATAGAACAGTATGCTGTAGACATGCTACCTCACAACAATGTGCAAAATTCTTAATGCAAAAAATACATAGCAAGTTCCCCTCCCATAAGTGTTACATTTCATGCTTTTTTACGTAATTTCTCTTCCTGCCTGTCCTCACAATGTTTTTTTCAACTTCTTACTCTGCCTATGTCCAGATTTGCATTTTCTTTTGCAGTTAAATTCTCCAGTACTTTAGGCCAAAGTTCTTTTCACAGTGTGCTGCATTTCAAGACAAAACATCCACCAGAAATGGAACCCAAGAGACTCCTAACAAATGTTACAGCTACACTACTACCTTTCCCCTTTAGCTCAAACAGGACAAGGGACACATGGAGAACGTCACCTATTGGATGACAGGCCTGCCAAACTTATCAATAAAGGCCAAATTTAAGGCTTCACTGTGACATGTGGACCACAGAATTGGGTCTGCATTACAGGTTAACCTGAATAAGCTTGCTATCTGCTGATCTAGCTACGTGACTTTCACTGAAATAAAAGGATGTATGTGCACTTAAATATTACCGAATTTCATTTGGTATTTTTACATTTGAAATCCACTGTTAACTATAAAAAAAATAATTTCCTTTTAGAACCACTAAGATGCTTTTTGATTACCTTGCCCCTATTTTTGTACTCATCCTTGTTTGACAGCCTCCTTAATTCTTCCCTTTACACTTCAACCCCTGCAACAATTAAGTTTATCTGGGAATTATTTCCACCTCTCTCCCTAGTAAAAGTGCTCAGCAATACAGAAACACATTTAATGTAACATTCAGATTTAGAAAACATCCTTCAATAAAAAGACATTCACCTTCCTCAGTCACTCCTTCATGAAGATACAGTGTTGTCTGCACTTTTCACTTTTGAAAGATCTATTCTTCAACAAGAACTTTGGAAACTTGACCAGAACACCCTGAAAACCCCAGATACTGCGCAACCTAAAAGTGTTGGGAGGTGCCCAAAATACCGAGGACCCAACCACACTCAAACCATGTAGAAGTTAGTGTCTTTACCTATTCAACTGTAACATCTTATGACACCACCCATAGAGTTTCTAATAGTATGTTACGACAACGAATCTGTATTAAGTTGCTAAAAGCTAATGTTAATCATTTCATGCAGGTCAAGTCCTTTTAGAACTGTTTAAGGCCTTTAAGAGTTGCACTCACAAATATACAACTTTCAAACTGGAGTGACAGAGGTGACAACATAAGTTCTTACACATTTCAAACTTCCTCAAACAAAGGAACTGTAGATGTGAATGGCGGCTAAAGAGAGATTACCTGTTAGCAGTTGCATACTGCGTCTGTCATTGGCAGGCAATTACATCTCATCTTCTGATGCAACATAGATCACCTAGTTATATCTCCTACAGCGCTTCAAAAGGAGAGACTAAGGGAATCACAATAATCTGCAAGAGTTTAAGGACTTAAGGATGACGCTGAGAAAGCACCTAATAAGATTTGTATCGGCAAGACTACAGGCAGAGATTTAGAGATTCAGAGCCTCAAGGAGTCACAAAGGGAGATTTTAGAGAATTTTTCTCCTCTACTTCCCACTACAAGGAAATAATTAACAAAGTATATCCCAGTCTATATCACAGATGGATCCAATTGTTCCGCACAAAAAATTTATACCCATTCTGCAATATGAATGAGATAATTTAGTCAACATTCCTTCTTTGTACATCATCTTTAACAAGAGAAAACAGACACCTCTATTATCCAAAGCACTGAAATGTCTTACTTCTGTATATTCTGATCTCAGCTCCATTGTTATCACAGAAATTAAACACTGCTTAAAACAGGGAAGACAAATTCTTCTCTGATTCCTCAACATTTTCTTATCTTCCTGTTCTACAGATCCTCACTTACTTAAGGGCCATAGATAAGACTTCATTTCTTAAACTCAGCTTCTCATCCCACAACTATCTTACAAAACAGTACAAATTTTAATGCCTTAGGCTTTATTATGCAACTGCCCAATCACTACTTTCACCCTTATATTACAGCCAGATACTCACTGTGACCCTGTCAACCTATATAAATTTGCTGTCACTACATGCTGCAGGAATAGACAGTCAGCTAACTTCCTAATGTTCTTCAGATCTGACTTCCCTTTCAAAACAAATGCTACCTTTTTCAATAACAGGGCAAATCAAACAACAACAAAAAACCAAGCACAAAACCCACCTAAACTAACCAAGCAAACAAACCCCTGAATAAAAAACACACCAAAACCCACACCTAAAATAGTAATTTAAAAAAACCCCAATTGTAACAGTATGCTTCCTCAGAATAAGATGTGCTGGCTTCCTCAATTACATAGCAGGAAATGGAATTAATGATTCACCAAGAAGTAGAACTTGGACCCCAATAAATTATTGTAGGTAAACAAAATCTAAAGACTGCAGCTTCAGTTACTGTTTCTCTGCATAAGAAAATGCACAGCTAGAAGCATTTAAAGAGAGCACTCAGGAGTAGTATTTTTTACCCTTTCTACCTTCTCTCCTCCCAGAAAGAACAACAGGAAGCAAAGCAGAATGGAAAGAGTATCTCCCCCCTGCCCCATCATCTTATGGTCACATAAACCCAGTCACTGAATGACTATCAAGAACTTCAGATGATCCAGCTGAGGAAGACATCAATCACGTCACTGCATTTCATCCACACTGGCATAAATGTTTAAACCATGTAGCTGATGGAAGTTGTATCTACTGTTTATCTTCCTCAGAAAAAAAAAAAACAAACCAAACAAGACACAACTGCTCTTCTGTCCTGAACTTGTCATGCCTTACCTCAACTCACACTTTACCATTTCAGAGTATGATGGAAAGACAAAATTTAAAGTGAGATATTAAAAAGAACTTAATAAGCTTAAATGAGCAAAGCATGGGAAATGAAATGAGAAGTTAAAAAAACCCCAAACCCATATTAAATCACACAGAAGTTTCAGCTGAAATTCATTTGACCTTAAGAAACACACATGGGGTGAAAAAAGGATAGGGCAAGTAGTTTAGCAGTACCATTAAGCCAGCGAAATGGTAGTTCAGATTTTACACAAGTACCGCTAAAAACTCCTGTCCAAACTAAATATAATAGATGAAGTTCAGCTTTATAAGGGGACAGAAAAATATAAGCAGACAAAAGAGAAACAGAAATTTAGCAGCAGCCTACATTCACTGGATAAAACTGTCAAATTAGCAACATTTTGTTTATGAGAGGACAAGATTACATTTCAGCCACTATTTTGACTGCAATCTACCAAGTTTCCCTGAAACTCACCAGAGAAGTTAAATCATTTTGCTTCACACTATTTTCTGTCACTCCAAAAATACTACTACAAAAAATAAGACTGATTCCTTAATTAGCTGTTCTTCTATAAATATTTCAGTAGTACACATAATAAACTTCAGCATAGAAAGGAACTCACAAGTTGTGCTATCTTTAAGATGCATATTTTAGAAGTTGCCAACATTAGCAATCTTTATGCATTTCTCATTGATATTGCTCTGATTAAAAGAAAAAGGGAAAAGGAAGCTTCAGCAATAAGCTTTTTAAAATTATAAATTAATCTTCTCACTGAGGCTTGAAACCATGCCTCTTCAGGGAAAGTTCTGTAGTCACTCCTCTATCACATATGGAAGATAGGAAACAGCATTTGTTTTCAAAAAGAGCAGTCTTCCCAGCTGACATGGTCCAGAACAACCTAGAATTTACTAAACTTGACTGAAGAAAAAAAAAAAAAGACTTTCAGAAAAAGTCTCCTTTCCCACACTGGTCATCAGAAACCACAGGGGGGTCACAGCAGTCCCCAAGCAAATGCCTAACTCCCAAGCATAAGCAGACCATCATGCCTGTGTTTCCAAAGGTATGGAAGGAAACGTGCCTTCCTTTCCAGAGGTGGCAGACTGCCACTATGGGAGAGGTTGAATAGCTAAAGACTTCCCACTCTAATTTTTTTTTTTTTGTGCCAAGGAAATTATTTCAAAGTGTATCAAATTTAGGTAACCAACATCAGAACACATAGGAAATTAAATATTTTGCGTAAAGATTTCATGAAACAAATGACATATCCATAGCTAAGCTAATCCAAAAGCTGCCATATGTATATGCATACGTTCAAACTATTCATACTTCCTTCAACAAGATGGCTCACATGAAAAATCATGTGTTTCTTTAAGTGCTTTATTGACTGAGACCACTCAGATTCTGCACAGAGCAGGAAGAGGCCTGTCATTAGAATTCAGGAAGACAACCAAGATGGAGTTCTACCTTTGTTCTGATAAAGGTTTTACCTATTTAGACAAGCAGCACATTAATATTGTTAGAAAACTACTAAACTTTTAAGACCACAGAAATCAAACATTATCAGAGGCTCAAAAAAGTAACTAGTCACATTTTCAAGTGGAGCTTCTGAAGTGCAGGTTTGTTCAGACTCCCAACTTGTTCACTGCTCTGGGGAACATTTTAATAAAGCTGCATCACAGAATGCACACGAAATGAACAATGTGTTATTAAAAATGACAAAAATGAAAGGAAATAAGAGCTGCCTGTCATTTGACGGCAATAAAAGATTTTAAAAGCCTCATTTGTCTAACCTGCTCACAAAGAACACCCAGTGGTAATAAAATGCCATGACGTTTCCAAAAGTCAAGTCATTGGATAAGAAACATGACTTAAATTTTTTTTTCTTCTTAACATCCATAAATTTAGCTCCAACACATCCACTGTATTTGTAATTCTTCTGTCAATTTCTTTCCATTAAATCACCATGCTTGCTTGCTTGGGGGAAGGGGGGTGGTGGTGCTGTTCTGTTCAACCAGCCACTTCATTACTACAGAACTTGCTTAAGTTGAAACAAAATGACACAAAACCAGAGCAGGCGTTAGTCTGATCACATTTGATTACCATTTGCTTTTTTCAAAAAGTCAATAAAGACATGAGTGAGCTCAAGAATTAAAAAAACCAAAACACCTCTACAATGTCTACAATTATTTTACCCAACACTTTAGAAATGCAACTTTAAGTAGTGCAAATTATTCCATCTCATTTGAAAGTCACTGCCACGATTATTCTAAATTTCCTGTTTGGATAAACTAACATTATGGTTTTAAATGCATAAGTTACAGGCAAATCATATCCATGGACTGTATCTTAATGCTAGCAAAAATAAGCTTTTAAAAAAAGGTTAAAATCCCTGATCATATTGTGGGAAAATTTAAAAAAATAACTGAATTATCAGTATTTATATAAGAACATCTTTTCTTCACAGCTAGCAAAACAAGAAAACCTCCTAATTAGTCTCTCTTCTAGGAGAAAATTTCATGCACAACAATAAGCACCCTCATCTTGGTATCTGACCTCACTACTACTTGCAAGAACTTTCACTGAAGTGCTTTTGAGACAATCTGCAACTATATGGATAGAACAGGAAAGGACTTAAAACTCCCTTACCCCTTTGGCTTTTCGTTTTTTTAAAAGCATATCACACTATGCAGCATTTAAACTGAAAGGGTACTCAGAGCTCTTATTTGCGGCAACTTCCAGGAAAGCAGGTTCTTTACAAGCTTTTTTCCAGTTTCTGCAGTTCTTTCTCCCGTGGAAAACTTATGCAATACTCTCAGCTCCACGTCTGCATACAGCAAACTCAAGTATCAGGACATTCAGCGCACAGTAGAGTTCTATCCTACCGGGAACAGCAGACTAAACACTAAAACCCCCAAGTTACATACGCTTAATTTTATGCCTGTGAACGCTTTCAGTGGAAATAAACTATAAAGTGTTACAGCCTGAAATATAATTTCTTATTTCAAAGTATTTTAGGAGCATTATCAACAAAAAAGCGTTACTGAAGGAAAAAAGACCTGCATACAAAAGTTCATTAGTAGAACAAAAACCCCCATATCAAAACCGCTGTTTCAAGCACCTGCGTTACATTCAATTATAAAAAAATCAGGTAGACAAGACACTGCCACATGCCAGACTGATTGAGAAATGGCAGTGTTAGAGAGTAAAAAGCATACTAGATCTCCAAATAAAGACTCAGCATGGCCAGCAGCTCTTTCAAACAGGTAAATTTACCACCAGACAAAAAAAAATTAAAAAATAAAAAAGAACAAGCCAACTAAGAAGTAGCAGTCACTGAAACTGCTATGTAGGACTTTTCAGACTTCATACACTCTCAAAATACTTTACTTCTAAATTTGGCAGAAGAAGGCATGCAGAAATACTGAAACCACACAGCTATATCAGCTTTGTACCACAAACAATAGATCCATCAAAGAACCTAACAGAAACCTTGTGTGGATGAACCTTTCATAATTTTTTCTTAACAATAAACTGCAGTGGGAATACAGACAAGAAAATTATTTTTAAAAATATAAGTCTTACTGTAAAATGGGAGATGGAAGTAAAAATTTAAAAAACCAGCAAAGCATAATTGTTGCTCAGCTTTCTCAGAGCTGGTTGGTTTTCCCTTCAGATATTAGCTTGTTTAGATGAAAAGAGCTCAGCTATATAGCCATCTTTGTCCAAGCTATCAACACAGTAACAAATTTTGTCTACCTCACTTGAAGAAGCAGCAGCAGTCACTGCACAGGCAGATACAGCACCCTCAGCCTAAAGAATGTTTTGGCTTTTTTAAACACTACAAAAGGGTAACAGTATTTGTGTAAAAGTAATTATTAGAATGTGACACCACTCTTCCAAAATTGAATTGCTTGTTTCCTCAGGCAGTAACCCTATATATCTGCAAAGCTGCTGTCACTGCTTCATCAGAGAAAGTCACTGAAAGGATGCTTAGGTGTTCCTTCAAAGAATCTCTTAAAAGACTGAAATAAAAACAACCCAGCTCCCAAACCAATAAAAAAAACCCCAACAAACAAAAACAGCCTCTGCAAAATTAGATAAAATAGCGATAGAATGAGGAGAAAGCACACATTTAATCCCTGTTTCAAGCAGCTTCTAATTCCTGCTTGCCCTGATCATCACTAAGAAAAAAAACATTGAAATTGAAGGGACCAGCCATATGTGTACATGAGAAACCGCGGCAATGGGAGGGAAGAAACAGGCCTAACAAGGTTACAAAGCCACAACAGCTTGCTGAGAGAAAGCCTTCCGCTGCATGATCAATGAGTTTCAACGGTTTAACAACAAAGGCCATACCTCCCCGACAGCTTCGGGAAGGCAGGCCCGAAGCAGATCCTGTTTGCGGGCCAGCAGCCAGGAGAGTCAGCACACCTCTCACAAAAGGACCCAGTCCCTCCTCTTTCCGCGGGCGGCGGCCTGGGCTACGCTGCGCGGGACCGCGCCGTCCCCGCCGCGGCCGGGAGGCC
>VZZY01009600.1:22136-34231 GCA_013400335.1 Eurystomus gularis | reverse complement strand
TGCGGTGCAGAGCCAGGCCCCCGGGCCGCCGGCCCCGCAGCCGCGTTGGAGATGCCGCCTAAAGGCGAGCGAAGCTGCGCAGCCCTGGCGGCGGCCAGGCCTGTGCGGTGCGGGCTGTGAGGGCGGCCTGTCAGCCGTACCGCACGGTGCACAAACACCCGCTCTTACAGAATCATTACGCTCCTGCCTGTCTTTGCGAAGTTGATCTTGAGCAAAAATAAACAAGAACTCAGTCATTGTACTGAAGCGTGGTCTTGGGAAGACCTTGCGTAGAGCCTCAGAGGCAGTAGGCACGGCGGTATTTCTTACAGCGGTGGTTGGGCGCTGATTCGGTGGGCACCAGCTGGATTGATGTGCAAATGACAGTGATGTGTTGGCGCGTTATTCTGGTGTCTTACAGTACAGGTAGTATACAAATCCACAGAATATTTGACAAAGAATCACTTTGTATGTCTTAGCACAGCCTACAAATAGTAACTGAAGTATTTACAGACGTTAGTAAACTAAACTTAAGCATAGTTAAGTGTTGCAGTTAAGTCTAAATAGCACTTCACAGATTTTCCGTACTGTCTTCAACTGTCTCCATAATGTAGAATTTGGATGCTGCTCTGGAGTTGCAACTATTCAGTGACTTTGAAATTGAAGGTAGTGGTATCTTAGCCGAAGGGGCCTGTCCGAGGCGTGGATACAGCTGCTGCCAAGTTTATCTAGAGAAACTAGCATAGCCTTGCAAATTAGAGGACAGCTTGAATGCACTGTTCGTAACTTTGACGGCAGTGTGGTTACCTACTTGCAGTTGAATAATCTTACTTGGAGTAGACTAAGATTAGATAACCTGATACAAGTCTGCAATACCGTTAGGTGTAGATGGGCAAAGTGACTTGCCAGAGGTCATTCAAAAAGTCTGAGGCAGGGCTGGCTGGTTAAACAACCGATGATGCCCACTGCTTTTTCTGCTGTAGGAAGAGGAGCTTGGTAGTTTGCTTTATTAATTTTTCCCTTCTATCTTACAAGCCTGGTTTTCAGCCTGCCAAAGCAATTTTTAAAAAAGAGTATTATTCACAAAATTCTCTAAAATTCAGCCATAGTTCTGTTAAATATGTAACACTAGAACAGTATTAAGAAAGATTATAATTTTTTTGCATTTGCAGCAAAAGTGTTGTTATATATTCTTTGAAAAAATGTCGTGAGAAACATACTTTTATTGTCTTAATTTCCTTAGTTTGTTTTTTTTTTTTTTAAATGACATGCTTACAGAATTGTAGGTGACGATGATGGAGGAAAGCTCTTTACCCCTGAGGAATATGAAGAGTACAAAAGAAAAATATCACCAATTCGGTTACAGAACAGGTTGTATGTGAGCTGGCGATCACCAACTGGCATGGACTGTAAGCTTGTGGGACCAGAGACGCTGTGTTTTTGTACTCATCGGTAGGAATCTTTTCCTTGTTTTCAACTGTTGTATTTTTTTAAATCAGGAAAATGTAAAATGTTTCCAGAAACATTACAGTATAGTGTTGGCAAGTTAATTTAAGATCTAAGGGTTGAGAAAACTAGGTTTTAAATCATAAGAACGGTTCTTAAATCCAAATCTAAATATATTTTTTGAGTCTTGTAGTTTTTTGAGTTTTGTAGTCTGCAATAAATTCAGCTTTAAGGCTCGAGTTATGGTAGATCAATTGGGTTGATTCTGATATTGTTGTCAAAATGAAACATAAGGATCTGTGATATTTATGTAATGAAGGGATGTGAAAGCACCCAATATTATATGTGTAAATGAAAATTAACAACAGTAATTAATATAAAGACATTTCAAAACAGAACTTGTAAGATAAATTATAAGCCTTTCAATTAGTTTTCTGATAAATGCTAACAAAGTTATAAAAGTTACTATTTTTGCTTGTTTTAGGTACAAACAACACAAAACGGACTATGAAGTGATTCCCAAAGACCGTCCTATTTGTGTGCCTTGTAGGGTGAGCCGTTGTCTGTGCCAGTCCTATCACTATGTCCCTCTAAATGGCACACAGCCCATCCGTTGTAGATGCAAACACTTTGCCGATCAGCACAGTGCAGCAGCTGGATTTTCATGTAACTCTTGTAAGTTACTGGTGGGCTTGCAGCCCCCTTTGATAGGAAACTGGACAGGAACAGCACGTTAGGGATCTGTATTCTGCCCAGAGTATTCGGTATGTGCGGCACTTGTCACTGATGTCTGGTCCTTGGATGGGAAGGAAGACATCACCTTTTGCACAGGAGGCTTTAGAACAACGTCCTTAGCTTCCCCAAGTCCTGTGAAGGAGCGTGAGTTCCTGAATGATGCACTTAGGATCTCCTGGTACTCCGCAGGTACATATGGAGATAGCTGCTTAAAGTCAGGCGGTATGAAAGCACCCCATTTGCAGTTTGTCACTGCCACTGCTGCACGCACTTGACTTTTCTGCTTGAACTTGGTAGTTTGTGAGAGAGAAGCGTTGATCTCCATTCCACCATTGCCTGGTTGAATATAACATTAATGTATTTTTATATCTTTTCACAACTCAGCTGGAAGCAGCGCTCTGTTCCCAAATAGTTTTATTGTTAGCTGGCTAACAGAGCGGTTCCCAAGCATACAGATTTTGGGTCCAGAAATACCAATGAGAATGGAGTTTCAAGCAAGAGATTTGAGAAGGCATTAAGACAAAGCTTTTTGCTTCAGTTGTTGGCGGTGATTGTAGTGAAACAGCAGTAATTACTAACCGCAGAAAATAAATAATGCAGAAAGATGTTTTAGTTTGAAACCTCAAACTACAGAAGCTGAAGATTTTTTTGCTAGAGTTCTGTACTGTTAGTAACTTTCTTTCATGAAATCTGTCTAATTTGTACAGGAAAAATAGTAAACAGCTTTTGCTGGATGAGAATCATATCCCACAATAAAACATAAAATATTTATGTGACAGCCTTTCAAGAATTTGTGCTAAGTAATGTAAAAGTCTTAAGTGTGCAACTGGATGTTTCAGACTGAATCCTTGGAACACAGTGTTTTTAATAATCATTTCTATTATGCGCTTTTTCTAGCGTTTCTCAAAAATGCTTGATGCTTCTGAGGGCTTCACACATTACACAGAGAAGTACCAAGACTTGCTTCTGTTTTGGACTTGTGTAGTTTTAATGTATTGGTATTAGTCTAGCCCAGTTTTGTATAAATCTAATGTGATAGATAAATTATAATTGAAAGAAATAGTGCTGTTGCACTTTACATATTGTATATACATTATTCTGTATCCAAACACACAGTAAGAGCTCTATTACTGAGAAGGGCCAAAAATTATATGAAAAAGCTTTTAACATTTCCAGGAATGTGATCCTTGAACGTATTACATAAGACTTACATAAAGTCTTTTTTAGCGCTTCGTGAAATGAACGATAACTGGGAGTTGGATGCAGGGTAAAATTGTAAAATGAAATGTTTGCAAAATCAGTTCCTCCATTTCTTGTTCGCATCATTGCTCCAGCTGAGCTTTGATGATAGTTTTAGCTGTAGCAAGGGCAAGCGTATCTCTTCACTCTGCGTTTCTGAATGTCACATGTCATTTGTATGACTATTTCAGTTACATCCTGTGGCTTAAAGACCCCCTGCAGGTCAGTCTAATGGTACTTCTATGTAGAACCCATTTTGCTGTTGCCACAGCCTCTGTTTAGTACCGAGATAATTTTGCTAATTGTAAAAGACGTTTAAATTGGTATTTGAAGTTTTCTGGCCATGCAACATTGACACGTGCTGTACACCTCTGGAGATAATATTGCCAAAATGCTGGCAGGTTGTCTTCTTTACCCAGTGGCACAATTTTATTTCTTTTTCTTTTTTGTCAGAGGAGGGATGGAGAAGGGTGTTACTAAGGGCAACGGACACAGGTTGCAACATAGGAAATATGATTAGATATTAGGAAAGAAATGTCTGCTCCCTGACAAGACCGACATTGGTCCAGACTGCTCAGAGAAGTGGAACCTCCACCCTTGGAGGTACTCAAAACTCGGCTGAATGAGACCCTGAGACTGGACCACCCCTATGATCTAATCTCCCCATTTATCCTTTCTCCTGTTTATATGCAGCATTTTCATGATATCTGGATGCTTTTACAGTGAAGGAATTCTAGTTTTTTACAAAATCAGTTTAGGGAAACATTTCATTGCCTGCAATGAAGTATAAATCCTGTTATCACTCACTCATTACACTTATTTATTTGTTAATTAGGTTCCAAGTGCTCGGGCTTTCATAGTTGCTTCACCTGTGCATGTGGTCAGCCAGCATATGCTCATGAAACAGTCGTGGAAACTAAACAAGAGCGCTTAGCCCAAGGAAAGCCTGTGGGGCAGGATGTTCCTTACGCTGCTATGGGAGGACTGACTGGTTTTAGTTCACTAGCAGAAGGCTACATGAGACTCGATGACAGTGGAATAGGTAAGTGCAGCTGACTTGAAGCGAAATTTTAATTCTCCAACTAAGTAGTTTTGAAAAGTAGTAGTTCAACATAGATTTTCAAAGTTTGAAGGCAAAATGGATCAATAGGAGTAGGTGAAGTGCTGGGGCCTGAGCTGTGGGCCCCAAGTTGGAGCTGACCTGTGAATGAGTCACAACCGAGCAGAATGTTTTGTTTTTCCTATTGGCTTCATGTTCCAGAGGCAGAACCTGGCCCACCTGTGTCTCTGTGGCTCTGCCCTCACCCAGGTGGTCGTGGTTGGGGTGGTGGGTGAGGCCAGGCTATATGAACTAGGAGCTGATCAGTTGGAGAAATTTCCTGTTGTGTGTGGCTTCTGTTGGGGCTGGTAGCAGAGACAGCTGCTGAGGTCTCTGTGTTGTGTCCTTCCATGTGAAGAGCCACTGAGGGAGCCATCTCTGTCCGTTGTGTCCAGCAGGCGAGTCTGGCACCACAGTGGGCAGCAGAGGAGCTGGGCCCACAGGAACCTATGGCAGGATTGTTTGAAAGAAGACTTGCAAGGGGCTGTTGCTGAGTTCAGTGTTGGCCTGTGTGATCAGGCAACTTCTGGCAGCATAAAATGGTGATGGCTGAATCAGCACAACAGTAGGACTTAAGACAGATGTTTGTTCTTTTTTTTTTTCCCCAGTAGTCTTTAGGTGTGAAGAGTCCCCTATGACCATCTTGTCCAGCTTACTGTAGTGAATTGATTAAAAAACCCTTCTTTATTAACAGTTTGGATGTTCAGCCCAGTAGCTTCTGGTTGAAGTGGAGCATATGTTTTAGAAAGAATTCTTTAACTTTTATTTTTCGCTTAATACTTCCATGTTAAATTTATGTTAATCCTTTAGCCTAATACCGCCCAGGTATTTCTTGGTTATACAGTTACAGCATTTTTTTTTTTTTTCCCAAACTCAAAGGTTAATAGCGGCTCAGCATTAAAAAGGAGGTCACTTGTAGGGCTTTATTTTTGACAGGCATGTTAGTTGGCCTTGATACCTCTGCTGCTCTGTGATTCTGTGCCATTTAGTAATGGACACATTTTGTTCTGAAATATTTATTATTGCTATGTACTCATTTAATTTTTAAATTCTGATCTGGTTTCCTCAATTATCTGACATTTAGAAACTATAGCATAGCTGTAGTTAAATTAAAGAAACAAAGCTTTCCATTTCTTTGGAAGCCGTTCTCTGTAATGCTTTTGTTAACTCGAGTTTATGGGGTCTGCACTAAGTGCTGTAGATATGAATCTGTAGCCTTGTTTTGACCCTCATCATGTATGTTCTTAATGTATCTCATGACGTTAATTTTTGTCTTCACTCAACTTATTTTCTAACAGGGGCTCCTTCTGCTGAATTTTTAGAATCCCCTGTTACCAGCATGGATCATCCATTTCTACAAGCTTTTCAGGGACCTTCTAGTTCTGCTCAAACCATCTCACAGATAGCAGGTGCTATATTAGTAGGATAATACTGTTTTACAAAAAGTATTTAATATAAAATTAATTGGTTTTATTTATGAGTTGAAGGATGCTTAGGGCTAAAGTCAAAGTAAAAATTAAAATGAGTATTGAAGCCCTATTATGTGAACAGCTAGTACAAGATTCATGTTCTTGAAGTGCTTAGAATAACTGTTTTGTTACTACTTGTTATTTTTGCTCACAATGTGCTTTTTAGCTATAATGATTTTTTTCCTAGCATTTGGTGTCTTCCCCATTAATGATGTCACTTAATCATTGGATCAATTTTTATAAGTTGTAATTCCTACTAGAAGCTCATCATATCTGAATGGGTTGTACATATTCAGCATGATCCCGTGAAGCTGCATTCTGCCAGAAAGTCTTTTCTGCGTGGAATTATGGCTTGGTTATGCTTATTTTATGTCCCTTATTTAGTGTAAGAATTTAGCAATTAATATAACTGTTGACCTACTGCAAGGGGTTTGTTTCTTGCCCATGAAGGTAAGTTCTCCTTTTAAATTTGTTTTGCCAAATGTAAAACATAACTAATGGTATAGCAAGTATCATTGATGAAAAAAGGTTGTGGGTTTTTTTTTTCAGGTGGTTCTGGTGCTACAAGGCAGATTTCTCATGGAAAGCATTCAGAAGATGACATGGCTTACTTTGAAAAACGTTATCAAGAACGGGCAAGTTACTACATTTGTTGCTTAACTCAAATATATTTTCACAAGAGGACGACTAAAAAAGATGAATGTGTGACTTAAGTGGCATATAAATTAATTGTGTAATTTGTTCTCTTTCTGAGAAAACACTAGCTTCTTAAAATAATGTTTTAAATACAGTTATGAGCTACTGCAGGATTTCAGAAGTCAGCCATGTGTGGGATGGTATTTACTTTAGCTGGGCTGATTTTTATTGCGGTAACTCTCCATTACAGAAAACCAAAATAATTTACTATACGACAAAAAGAAACAGCAAAGCAGACTCGCACAAAGGCACCTGTGACATCTAGGAATGTGTGTTTGCTACCTCATCTATAAAACTTTGTGATGTTCTTTTCCTTACAAATACGTGTATTTGGGCTAAATCTAGTGTGTCTTTCTTAGATGATCGGAATCACCCCCTTAGAGGTGTATCCTCAATCCCCCTGACTTATCTTAAATTTAAATGCCCTGCAGCATAGGTTCCTTAGAAGCTTAGATACCTATTCTTCCCCTGCAGTAGCTCCGTAGCTGCACAATCCCAGCCGGAAGTATGTCTTAACTGTTTATCAATACTTCCATGAGGCAATGTTGTGTAATTAACTTTCAAAAGTTAAGACTGCTGTTATGCTTGCTGCTCGCAGCAAGGTGTTTATTGTTAATGAGAAAGCTGTTCTAGCTTTGTGAAATTTTAAATAGTTTTTTTAAAAATAGTTTTATTTTTTGGAAATCATTACAAAATATGGTAAGATATTAAAAATAAAGTATCAGTTTATAAGAGAAAACATGTTACTATCAAATCCAAATTGCTGTGTTTCTTCAACTTCCCCCAAGATTTTCTTTTCTTTGCAAAATGTAGTAGGAATTTCAGGGATAAACCCCAAGTCTCCAAACATGGAAAAAAGTTTTAGGATGAGTTTCTGTGTAGACCAACAACTGGATTGCTTAGCAGCGAGTTCATTTGTAGACATCCAAATCAGGACTGGGGCCTTGCTTCCTTTTGACACTATTTTATAGGGGGAAAAAAAGCATGTTAGAAATATTTTATTTTTCCTTGCATTTTTGATAGCAACAGGATGTCTTCTGTTAGATGAGATGGAAAACTGGAAAAGTCCATGCATCCCTTTTATGTAAGTGCTCTAAATAGCCTTTCATTCACTAATGTAATAATACCTGAGAACAACTGGTGCACCTGAAAACAACAGATATATCTGTTTGAATTAATAGTCTCACACCAAATGGCAGACTTAAATGTGTATGTGTTGGTAAATCATACCATGCTGTAAGAGCCTACCACGCAGAAAGAATCTTTTAAGGGGAAGACATGACCTTGTAGGTCAGTGAGAAGGGACTGAGATGGAGGCTTATCATCAACCTCAGCAACCAACTTCCCAAGTGATTGTGTGCGTGCTGGTTAGTCTGTGCCTCTTACACATCTCTAATAAAACCTCTTTACCTTTCATTGACATAATGATAAATCCGTGAATATTTGTGAGGCCCTCTGGCCTTGAGAGATACATCAATACCTGGAGTGCCATTATCAGAGATAAAGGCAGCCCTGGTTTGAATAGGGGAGGAGCTGCAGAGCTATGGGAGCACTCCTTTGTCCTGTGATGCAAAAGTAAGCAGTGCCGGGTTGGGCTAGTAATGTAGCTCTCTCCACTGCATAGACCGGTCAGGTCAGGTTGTGACTGGATGTAGAGATTTAACGTTGCGTTGCTAGCCGGCTTGCACATTAATGCGGGAACCGCTGTTGGTGTCTGTCTTTGTTACAGCTGAAAAAGGAGAAGGCTGCTAAACGGAAAGAGAAAAGTCCAGTGCCGTCAAAGAAGCCATGAGATTAATAAAGAAATATTTATTATATAACACAGTGTTAACTGTTGTATTGAAGAATATTTTTCACTGTGCTGACCTGCATGGTTTTATTTCTTCATTTCTTCATTCTTCTGTTTTGGTCTATTGCTGAAATTAATTTTTAGTTATCTTGTTGCAATAAAATTGGTACTTCAATCAACGCGTTTCTGATCTTCCAAACTGTTACACAGATGTTCCTTTGAGAATGGAAAAGAATATTTAGAGATACAGAGAACTGTTAAGATCTGAGAGAATAACCATGTGTTTAAGTATTTCATAGTAGAAAATATGCCTTATCCTTAGACTTTTATGATGCGCTTTATTTGTAGAGTCCTTAGAACACATCTTGTTAATGGATTTTACTTGATGGTATTTGTTCTAGTAATATTGACATTTTTGTGTTCTATTTAAATCTTGTTTGTTGTTTTTTTTCTTTCTGTTGGTTTCATGGCCTTTACCTAAAATTCAAATGTACCCTTCTCTAACCTCCATCCTTGCCAATGTACAAATACTTTTAACCTGTGAGGTTCTGTACGCTTGTAAGCTCATTTCCACAGATACTTACTAGCTACTTAAAGGGGCCCTACTTGCAGACTTTATCCCAGATTTCTCTAGCAGTGTTATTCTCCCGAGTCTGTTTGTCTGATACTGTCCATAATTATTCTATTACACTAAGGATCTGAAAACATTAAGTGGAAATAGATATATGCTACTTATTGCATATAAACAAATAATTATATAGTGTTTGGTATAAACTTACTTATCCAACAGATTCTCTCTCATCATGTCTAATCCAACACAGTCCCAAGTTTGAGGGAGACGTGTTTTTGTATTCTTTGTCAGTACTCACAGCTGTGGCAGCATGTCTTGAGTTAAAGGTAGGGGACAGGAAAATTTAAAATTTGGTAACTTTATGCAGGGGCTTAAATCTGCGAAGCAACACAGCGAGAACTTGGTACAGAATAATAGGTAGAGGTTGCAGTTTAGGAGGCAAAAGCAGAGCCTGAGCTAACAATGTTAGCCTTCTTTGAAAACAGAGAGGTGTAAGTCAGTTTGTCCGTAAAAATATCTGAAGATGTCTCTTGGATTTAAGACTTCAGGTGGTATGCGTGTACTAAGACTTTACAACGAGAGCTGGGGAAAGCTTACAAAGCTCTGATATGGCTGACTGGCAGACAGAAAGAGGTAAGGTTGAATGCATTTGGTGCAGGGCAACTTGCTTGTTTTTCCAGGCTATCAGCTGTGGGAGGGAAGGAGAGTTCCTGGGAGTGCATCCAGGTCCTACCATGACTTGAAAAAAGGTTGTGATCCAAGTACTACTAATCCAAGTACTACTTCTGGGAACAGAAGGCGCAATTGCCTAAATTCAAAGATCAAAAAAGGCCATTTACCTTAACTCTGACCTATACTGCCATTACTACAGATGTCAATCAGAGAGGTTAATCTGTTACCTTAAAGGTCTAATTAATGTTTTAAAACTACTTTTTATCTTTAAATTCTACACTTGCTACATACTGCTTTAACTTAATAAATATAAATATTAATTTGAGCTCCCTCTCCTGGTATGGTTCCCTCTTATGTTATTCTGATAACTTTTTACTTTTAGGAAATAAGTTATTGTGTTCTTATTGATATTTTGAGTTAAAAGTACTTGTTTTAATGCCAAATTTATTCTTACTAAACTATACTATGATCATCATGAACTGATTTTATCAAAGTCAATTAAGAAAAAAATCTGCTTAAACTTAATATTTCCACTTAAATGATATGCAAAAGTTATTACATTTAATTCATGAATATTTTTTTAGTTGGAAAACGGGTGGGATCATAAAAAACCTGCATTAAATATTGCTTAGGAGTTCTAACCACTTTTCATCCATGCTGATGATGTCCAAGTAGAAGAAACCTACTTTTGGCTTCTTGGTACCCGTAGTACTATTTTGCAGAACTTTTATTCATATCTCTACATGTAAAGCCAGGTACAACATATCTCATGTTGCTGGCTGTGAAAATTTGAGATGTCATGTCTGAAGTGAAATTAGCACTTAACTGAAATTGCTCTTTATTCTAAAAAACCTTCATTTTGTAGGATCAAAATTGCAACCTCCAATTCTATTGAAAATCTTCTATACTTACATTAAATGATATATTATATTACCTTTGTAAAGGTAAAAGCAGAGACCCAATGCTAGTGCATTTGCCATTAGCAGCGGTCATTAAATAAGGAGCCCAGTTTAACACGTACTTTTGGTGGTTTGTTTTCCTGAGAGTGTTCATGAACTTTGAACATAACACCACGGGACAGATAAGTAACCAGTTCATCTGTATGATTTATTTGTGGGTATGTATCTATCATTTGACTAGACACATTAACCATTTCTGACTCTAATCCAAGGAATCTGGCGTCGGGGAAGTGGTTTGGAAGTGGTTTGCTGTTCCACACATGAGTGCTCTAAGCCTAATTGCGTCGGTCTTGGGCAATGCTGAAGCACTTCCTTTTTTTTTTTTTTTTTAAATAGCTGACTTTCAGATCAATCTTTTGCTATTCTACTAGCACTCCTTGAGCGTAGAACAGCCTTTTTTCACTAGTTCTAATAATCGTATGAAACGGCTTACATGTACCTTGGCTATCATCGTAGAGATGAGCCAGTGATCCTAAGCGGAGGGCAAGGGGCTCCTTCCCATTCTGCACTTCTCGGGTACTAGATATAAAACGCGTCCGTCTGTCTCAGGTTTGGGAGGAAGAGGAACGTGATGTGTGAATTCACAGCCAGTAATGGCATCCGTGTGGAATTACTTTGTCAAGTTGTCAGTGTCTTTACAGCATGTTGTGCATATTAAATGGTTTGCAGGTCTTGTGTCTGCGTGTCCCTGGAGCTTCTAGTGGTAGTTTTGTTGTAGTCGTGTGGCCTAAGGAAGGAGACAACGTTGCAGGTAGAAATAGTATTTTTTTCTTAGCACAAACGTAACAGAAAACAACACGAGGACCTCACACGAGTGTACCCGTTTGGATTTTTGTTTTTTTTTTCAGTAACAAAAGATACTGCTTTGTCTAGAAGCCTGCTCTCGGTTCGGAGCCCTTAGCATTTGTCTTCTGGCAAACTGAATCGACACTTGCTGTACGCTGGTTTTAGATCTCGTTTTCCATGTGCTGTTCCTCTGCTGGTCGGCCCTGGCTGGGCACGAAGCCCCTGTGTTCCTTAGCCACCTCCCTCGCCAGCGTCCCAGGCTCCACTGCCCCAGGTCACCTGTGGCACTCCTACCTCACTAATGGCATCATCAATTTCGTTCTCAAGTTAAAAGAGGAAAATTGCAAATACGCCGCATGTGAAACCAAAAGCTGAGCCCTGACGTGTTGCCCAAGTGGGATCGGATGAACACCTTCAAGGGCTATGTGGAGGCCAGCACAGAGGACGCCATCGACGCAGGAGCCTCCCGGCTGCTGCTGCTTCGGTCATGCTTCACCTCCGGGCCCGGCACCCACGGGCCGCCGCCGCCTGCGCGGTGAAGGATGCGTCCGGGCTTACAGGGAAAGGCGGCTGCCTGCAAGCTCTGCGGGCCCGCAGCCGCTGGGCAGGGCCTCAGGCGCTGCCGCCTCGCCTGCCCCAGGGCGGGAAGGGCGGG
>VZZY01009600.1:0-22051 GCA_013400335.1 Eurystomus gularis | reverse complement strand
GGAACGGGGCTGGGGCCGAGCGGGGGCCCGCGGAGCAGCGAACCCCTGCTCCGGACAGGGACAAGGCGTGTGGGCTTGCCCGGGTGCGCACGTACCACTCGGGCCTCCTCTGGAAAAATACCGTAATTTCTCTTTTGAGTATAGATACCGTGTGGTGTTTCAGGATCTGCCGCCATGGATGAAGATACAGGCTATGACAAAGGTAACGTGAGGCGGTTTGAAAAAAAAACCCCACAACACATAGTATTAATAACATCTAAGAATAATTTAAATACCTTTCTTTCCCCTCAAGTTGAAGATGTTGTGAGCTGCCACATTGAAGATGCGATCACATTTTGGGCACAGGTGAACTCAGAGAACTACCTGATGTTAATTGAGGTGTTTCATCTTACCCCCACCCCAACAGGTTTCTGCTGGAGTGAGAATAAATGATAGCGTTTGATGTTGGGAGGGGGAAAAAGTTAATTTAGGTTTCAGAATTGTAAATATTATTGTTCCTTTTTTAACCTGAAATAAGTTACTCTCTTCTGACATGTCAGAATTGTTCCTCCAACCCTTTGAATTGAGTTTTATTGAATACTTCATAGGTAAAATAAATAAATTGAGGGTTAATGACTGGAGAATACTGTAGGAGGCAGATGGAGCCCGACTGGGGGATGTATTCGCTAACAGCTGAGAATTAGAGACTGTTTCAACGAAGCTTAACATGGAGATACTTCAAAGATCCCAGGTCCTTTCTAGTTTTGTGTAGGTGGGCAGGAGGTTATTGGGTGAGGGGGGAGTGAGAAAACATTAAAAAAACCCAAACAATGAAGAGTTTTCATTAATGTGGGAGGTGCAGCAAGGAGGGAGAATCCAGGAGTACCAAAGCTTGCCTTTTCTGTGTGGTCTGCTGGCTAATGGGTGCGTGCATGTTGGTCAAGACCTGTGTAGCTTTGAGCCAGTTGAAAGAGGTAGTGCTGCTTGTCATGTTACTAATATGGTTTTGGGGAAGGGGACAAAACTTTACTCATTCTGTTTATGCAATACCTTCTCCTAATAAAGGGATTTTTAGATCTAATACTCATAGGTAATTCTCTGTAATGTTCTTACCATGGCATTCTGGGACTCAATCACAGTGTTTTGGTTAGTATTGTAAGGTACAAAAGTTAGAAGGGTACCTCTAAGGTTATCAAAATGTTTAGTTGCAGTAGTGTTTTCTTTCCTGCTCAGAGCTCTGGATCCTTTCCTTTGAAGTAGGAGTACAGTGCTAATAAATGCCATTTTACTGGAATTGACCCAGTTTCACAGTGGTTCAGATACCAAGTGGTAACTGGAAAGACTCTGCTTCTCTCAGCCAAACCAAAACTGAGTCTTGCATGTAAAGAGAAGGAGGGTATGCCAGAGCTGTTGTCTTCCTTGTATTAAGGAGAGAAAGAAGAAGAACACCAAATACATAATAAAATTTGTGAGGAAGGATTAATAAGATCTGCATACTGCTCTCAGAAGCTGGTAATTAAACTGTTGGAAACATTTGTTGCAAACGATTTCTCTGGGGTACCTTACCTGTCCCTGATTGGTTTCATTAATTTTTGGAAGAAAATGAGAGCAGGCTTAGAAATGCAACTGAAATAATGAAGATTGAAAGCTTAAGGTGGGGCATTGCTTGTCTCAACAGCAGTGCAACTGTTTTAATTTCATTTTTGGCTGTTATAAGCCATCAAGCATCTATTAAAAGTGACAGTTAATAACTCGTACCCTCTCTCCGCACTTCTTAGAATGTCAGTAGATGTAATGAACTCTTGGAATTAGGTTGTGCACTGACAGAAGCTTGTCCTCGGGCTACTCCAGTTTTTGGCACCCTTGATTTTAGTAAGGTAAGTAGGATATGTGTACGTGGAATTCATTTTTCACTGGATGTAAAAGCCTTAATTCTGTGCAACCTTTTCTTAGGTATTTTCTTGATCTTTGATTATGCTGTGGGTTATGTTCTTTTAAGATCTCCTCAAGAACTGTTGGATTTCCTAAAGAAAATGCTTATTTTGTGTGAGCAAGTTTAAATCTTTCTGCACTTCAGACATGAGTGAAATTATGCAACCATAGGTTATTTTATTTAACACTCAGGAAATACTGCAAGAAGGTAATAAACAGAATGCTGAATTCTCTTTTATTGTCTACTGTACATTATGGGTTACCTTTCAGAAGAGAGCAGTGCTTTTTTGGAGAAGTGATTGTTTGTTCCATCTCAGGAAGTGTGGAATATCTTACAAAAACCTGTAAAGTTAAATCTGCTGGACAAAGTACTCTTAAGAAAATCACAAGGACATATTTAATAGCAGTTCTATGGCAAGCATACTGTAGTGGGTCTGGCTGAGCTGGTTTTCCACATAGCAGCAGTGTTTTGTGCTGGGAGCTAGAAGGGTACTGATAACATACCTGTGTTGTGACTACTGCTGAGCAAGGATCCCAGCATTCACCCCTCCAGTGGGATGGGGTGGGCAAGATCTTGGGAGGGGACACAACCAGGACAGCTGACCCAAACTGACCAAAGGGATATTCCATACCATATGACGTCAGCTCAGCTATAAAGCTAGGGAGAAGGAGGAGGAGGGGGGGGCCATGCCGTTGTCCTCCAGAGCAACCGCTACACGTCTTGGAGCCCTGCTTCCCAGGAAGTGGCCAAACATCGCCTGCTGATGGGAAGTAGAGAATAAAACTTTGTTTGCTTTGCTTCCGTGCGCGGATTTGCTTGGCTTTGCTTCTATTATTATTATTAAACTGCTTTTTTTTTTTCTCATCTTATATTCCTCCCCTTTCTTTTTGCTCTGCTGAGGAGGGAGCGGGGAAGGAAAGGGGGGGTGATAGAGTGGCTTGGTGGGTACCTGGCACTCAGCCAAGGTTAACCCACCACACATACAAAGAGCGATGGCAACTTTGGGGTTTGCTTGTGAACTGCTGATAGCTTATTGCAGAGTAAGGCTTAAATAAAATGGGTTGTCTGAACTGTTTGTATGTGCAGGTAAATTGCTTTCTACATTTCTCTTCAAAAGGAAGAAAATGCACCCCAAGCAAGCCCAGCTTGTTTGTGGTGTGACTGGCCTGTTCCTTTGTCGGGCTTGCTAAGCTGTTAGCACCAATAAAGTGTTGTAGCAAACATGTTAACAAAAAAGTCAGGAGAGTCTCCTGAGTAAAGTGTTTGTCTTTTTCTAGTTGCAGAATTTTCTTTGAGCTGTTTCTGGAGCAGAGGATTATGTTTTTTATGCATTAGCGTATGTTATGAGAGATGGGATATCAAATGCATTACTTTGTTTTCGTACTGCTGTTTGGGACAATCATAGGAGAATGTGAAAATTTGTAATGTATTAGAAATACAATTTTGAGGTATGCTTCTATTTTCAGAATGCTGTTCTTGATCTTTTTCCCCTAATTTTAGATTTATGGTGGCTGTTTTTCTGAAGATGGATGTTGGTACAGATGTATGGTGCAGCAAGTGATCAACAATGAAAAGGCAGGAACCATTTTTGAAAAAGATTTTAATCGTATGTCAGTTCTACATGCAGGATGATAGAAAAAATGCAACGCCTTCTCTTTCTGAAACTTGCTGTGTGAATGCATTTAGAAACAGTGAATATATGTGTGGGACACAAATTCAAGTGACCTGTAATTTTGACAAATGCTGATGAAAAGACTGGCAAAACTGACATCCTTGCAAAGTGCTGTTTGTGTCTCTTGATAAAGAGATTCACCAGTGGTAGTTAATGTTGTTAAGCAATGTAGTTTAATTTCAAAACTTTGAGTGGTGAAAATGGCAACCTTTGTGTGACATCTTAGCACTGATGCACATGACCTGACAGAGTTGTTAATCAGCATTAGATGACTGATGCAGAAGGCTAGTAGTTCCTATTTAAAATTACAGTTTCTAGACAGGCTGGTTGGCATGGAAACATCTTCTATATTGCTTCTTAATTGTAGCCCGTAGAGGAAAAAAAAAACCAAACAAAACACCACCAAAAGAACAACTGCCAGCGAAGATCTGTTTTATTTGAAGTTTTGTTGCTAAGCTTTGACAGGTGCCAACATAAGAGATTTCTCTAACTCTGTTCCTTCTTCTGCGTCTAGGCTTTCTATGAAGGATTCTGATCTCAGTGATATGCACGTGTTAAAATGCTTATAAAATGCATATTTCTGTAGGAGATTTGTGTAACCTCTGCTGACTTACATATTATTGTCGCAGTGCCAGGTATTGTACATTGACTATGGAAATTCTGAGGTTCTGAACAGATCAGATATAGTTGAAATTCCACCAAACTTGCAAGGTCCAGGTGTTGCCAAGAAGTACAGGCTCTGGGGACTGTGGATACCAACTGATCAGAACTCACACATGTTTGACCAGGTGAGTAACAGATTTTGGAGCATTTGTCTGGTGGGATCTGTAACATGCTGCCAAATACCAGCACGGTGTCACCAGGAGGAGTCTTCCAAGAGCTGGATGTTTCACTGTGAGGATGGGGTGAGCTTGGGAAGGACTGTCTGATCTGTTGCCCTGAACATACTCTAGAAACTGAAATGGTTGTCAGAAACAGTTCAGGTTGTGTTGAGGGGTGACTTTTTAGAGTATGCTTTTGCTGTCTTCAAAGCTTCAGGTCTGTTCCTGACCCAAGTTCTTTCTGGGACTGAGGGAACAAAGTACCTGTGTTTATTTCCCTTCAGAGGAAGAAATACTTCTCTTGGTCACACAGCCTGTGATAAATTCACTTACACCTGTGAACTGTTGGAATTCCATGTGCCTGGGTACTGTACAAACTTTTGGTCAGGAGAGAGAATAGCAGTTGAATGTGAGTGGTAGGAGGAACCCTGTTGTCCTTGGCCAGCAACGAATGTGAAAGTCTCAGGAGCCGATAGCGGCAGGACTGGTAGAAGCTTTGAGCCCTTCTGAGCAATGCTGTTGACCCTTAGTTGGGTTTTACTAGTGGTGGTCTCCCCTTCCAGGCCACCACTTGCGGTCTTAATGGCATGCTTCTTCAGGGCTTGCCACTGGTGCTGCCTATGCTTCACCAGCGCTGGGGGCTTCAGAGCAGCGGTTGCTGGAGGAGGCAGGAAGCGGCCGTCCTGCTTGCCTTGTATTCCCTTATCTTAGAGGAGATCCTGAGATCCCTTGTGTGTGGTCTCATTCCTGTGGTCTTACTGACATTGCTTAATGGGATTACTTCAGGCAGATAAAACTCTTCTCAATTCCCTGGGGTTTTGTTCTGTTTTTTTTTATTTGTTTTTAAAAACAACTTTTTTATTTGCTTGCTCTATGTAACTTTCCTTCTCCCACTCCTTCCACTCCTAATTTTCAGCAAAACCAGCTTGTTTTCAGAAGTGGTGGGGCAAAAATAAATAAAACAAGTATTAATAGAACTTTCTCCCAGTGTCTTGTGAAGGTCTTCAGTGCATTTCCCAGTCTTTCAAAACTGTTTTTCTTTTACATTACTGATAGCTGCCAATTATGGTATTTCCCCATTTCTAAATGAGTAGTTTCGGTAAGGTGGATTTCCATTAGGTAGATATGCATAACAATTTGTCGCTATGTTCTAGTTCAACTTCTGGACCACTTACTGAAATGCTATCATTCAGTAATTCAAATTTTTGAAATACAATTTTGTAGAATACTGCTTGGTAGTTGGTCTGGTAGCTTCTGAACGACTTGGATAACCTGGTTGCCAACTTCTGTTGAGAGCTGATGGGACTTTGGACTTCTGTCACTTATAAATGATACTGAATTCGTCAGGGCTGAACACTGAGGGAGAACTATTGGTGTTGGAAGTCCACTGGCAGTGGATGGTGGCACTGGCAGTGATTAGGTCAGGTACAGCTGTAGTTGTACAGATACAGCACTGTTTCAGAATAAATGTGTTAAACATAAGGTTTACCTGTACAGCTCTTTGGGTTTTGGTCTTAAACGTGTTCTCTTTTTCTTAGAAGAAAGGTGGCTGATTTTGGCTAAAAGTATTCAGTGTCCAGTACACAATTTCACTGTATTTTTATTTTACAGGGAAAGAAGTTCTTGAGCAGCCTGGTTTTTGAAAAAGTAATAAAAGTACGTCACAAAGCCAAGCATGAAGATGGTACCATTATTGCCCAGGCACAAGATGAAGAAACCGATATTGGAGAAGAGGTGGCCAAGGCAGGGTTTGCTGAAAAGTGTACATCTCCAGGAAACACTACAGATGCAAAAAAGAGAAAAGTACATGTCATGCAAAACCAACGTCAGAAGATGAAAGATTCGTTTCCACCGTGGCTGAGCAGGTCTGATCATGCGCTGTGCAGGACCTCAGGAAGGCAATTTGACCAAGCAACTGCCAGCGCAAGCAGTCAGAATTTTGCTGGAAACCATATGTTTGCCCCAAAGTAAGGCAGTGGGATGTCATAGGAAACTTTATCTGAGTGATCTGATTTGCACATTTGCTGGGATGTGGGTACGTGAGAAGATGGAGGGGGAAGTGAGCACTTAAAATACAAAATTGAATTCATGTTTTCCCAGCATCAAGTAATACCGGTACTTGATGGAAGGGAAGTATTTTTAGGTCTATGTGTGCTGTGGTGGTGGGAATTAGGACATTAACCTATCAAAAACTGTTCGTTAGTGTTGTTGCTGGTTGGATAACTTGTTCTTCCTCATGGGATTTCCAGAGGCAGACTGTTCTTATGCATCTTAATGCAAGATTTTGAAAAAGCAGCAAGGGGCAGCAGCTAGTAAGCAGAGGGGGGAAGATACCGGAAAGCTCAGTTGAAAGCGAGGGTTGCAGGACATCAGACCTCTAGCAGCTTTTGCAGTGATAGGCAATGCAGTGATACTTGGCTTAGCATCTGTGTAATTTCTGTGGTCTTATCCCTGAGACCTTTTGCAGCTATCCCCTGTTTATTCGCCTCCGTTAAAAACTCACTGGACACAAATGCAGAATGTAAAAGTATACTTACCTAGCAGGACAAATATTTTTGTGATTTGTGTAGGAATGGAACAATGTGTGCTTGTAAGAAACAAAGCCAGCAATCACAGTCTGAAGGGGGATTAAGCTTTAGGGGATAATGGTGTCTCTGCAACTTGTAATTACATTGACAAGAGGTGGTGGTAAGTTGGCAATTACGGTTGTTGTCAGAAATCTTTTTAAAGAGACTTTGTCCTACAGTTGCTAGCATTGCTATGGCAACATGCTGCAGAGAAAAATGTTTGTGGGCGGGAAAGATGGTACTTGGCATTCAGAATGTCGAGATGGTGTAAGTATGTTCTCCAAAAAAACTTGGTTAGAATTTGCTGATGTTCCATGATTTGAGCTTCTTGAACATTTTAATCAATCACTGGAGGGCACACCCTTCCACATACCAGCATGGTATCCGAATCTGTTTTACAGTTAGATCATTTAGGCAAGGTAACATGCTGTTAGCAAATACTAATATGAAATGAAGTGCTCTTCAAAAAAGTCTAAACTTAAAGTGCCTCATCCTGAATTATTTAGATATTCTGATCTGCATTGTTTTCTGAGTTACAGATATGCTCTGAGTGTGATTTTTGAAAAAGAAATTTTTTTTTTATTTTTTTTTTTTTGTGGTGCACAGTGTTGAGATACTTTTGTGTACAAACCTGTCCTGATCAGCCAGCAAATTCTCTATTCTATTGTTCTGATGTCCTTTATTTTTTTCTGTACGTTCTGGTATCCTTTATTTTTTTGCGCATCACAGGCATTTTTGGGGTGGTATGCCTGCAAAGGAAATTGAGAAAAATTATAAAATAAAAATATAAAAATAAAAATGATTTTTCAGGACGTAGATCCAAAACACTAACCTTAAAGTGCTTTGGCTTATTTAGTAGATAGAAAGATTTGAATTACAATGGACCTCAACTTTTTTGGGTCTGTAGTGTGGCATCATAAGATGATTTTTGGGTAGGAAAGACTTCTGAGTTAGTAACTGTGAAAACGTATAAGAGGTTGTCTTCAAATGATGCTTTTTTTTTTTTTCCCTGATGTTGTGTAAGAGTCTTTGTAAAATGGTGTGGAGATGGGTACGCATTCTGGAGAAGTAAAGCATGATTGTGTAGCTGCTTCTGTAGTCTTTTTGATGTGGCATTCTGTAGTCATTACTGAAATTACAGTAGCGTGAAAGAATGTGCAGTGTGGTTTGGTTTTATTTTTAATTAATTCCTCTTAATTTATAAAAGGGAAAAAAGACTAGCTTCTGCCTCGCTGCTAGACACCAGCTTTGCACAAGTAAGACCAGATCGGAAGCTGCCTGAAGAGAAAGAAATTCTCAAAATGGAGAATATGAATCTCTTGCAGAGACAGGAGGAACTAGAACTGAAGGTTGAACAGCTGAAATGTGAACTTCAGGTATGTGGAAGTGTGAAGAGGATGCTTCTCTCCTTGCTGTGTTTCTGACCATGCTTCTGTCTTAGGGTTTCATTGTACTGCAGCTCAGCTGTGAACTGTTGTTTGGAATACAGAAGAATTAAACTGGTTGTGCCAAGGCTCGGCTTGCCCTGGTGCAGCGAGGCGCTGTCAGTGCGTGCCAGCACATGTTTTGCAGTCCAGGGTGGACCCTGTCTCCCCTTGGTGTACGTACTGGTGATGCAGCTGCTGGTTTGGGTGTATGTGTTCAGTTCGAATGTGGTGTTTTGCACTTTGTGATTAAAAACATACTTTTTGTATAAAGGTGTAATCCTTGCCCTTTTTTGCTTACTTAGAGGGCAAAACAGCTTTCTGTGTATTGGGCTGAAAATTCCTAAGCATCACAGAGTCATAGCAGCTGTGGAATTTTAGAACTGGGTAAAAAGGATTATTTCCTCAATTGCTGCTTAATAGAAAAGGTGCTTATTTTTTTTTCCAGAAGTTCCTAGCACTTAGTAATAGTTACTGATAGGCTTAAAAATGCTGTGAGTGGTTTTAAGTGTGATAAACAGAAGTAGTAAGAAGAGATCGTATGAAAGGATGTTACGTTTACATGAATTCAGGAAAATGTTGTGCAAACTCTTATCTCAGCAGTTATGAAAGAAAAGTCCTATAAAATCTAGTGTAAATCCCTTTGATGCCCCCAAACCTGAACTTGCACATACCTTTCACATATTTTTTTGTGGAATGAAACTACTCTTAACCAGTGTTGCCACTTGGTCACCTCTACCTAGGACACCTGTGTTTCTACATGTACTAATCTGCCATTGCACAGATTATCCATCCACTGAAGATGTGATGTTTGTGCACATCTATGCAAACTAAATTAACAAGCAACAGAATACATGTGTACAGCTAAGAAAAAATACTTGAATGCAAGGAATTTTCAGAAGCACTTATTTTTCTACAAATTTTAGTTACTTTTTTGTGTTGAATGCAAGTAGCTACTTTTAAAGAAAAGGTTGTGGATATTCTTCTAAGCAAGAAAGTATTTGTTCCCTGCTAAAAACACTATGCTAGGCAGAGATTTGTTTTAGGAGGGTGATGTGTGGTGGTGGCTTTGCAGAATACTTTAAAAATAACCACCCTGCAATCATGAGACTTTGGATGCTCATCTGCAAAAACAAAACTGTTTAAATCCTTCTGTGTTTTTGTTGTTTGTTTGTTTTGTGTGTGTTTGTTTGTTTTTAAAAATACATGTAGTGAGTCTGAAAGGCTAACAGTGTTTAAAGACTGTGTTTCATTAGCTAAAGTGAAGTTTATAAAAGCATGGTATGAGAATGAGAGCTTTTAAATTTAGGTTGCCCCTTGAAGAATATACCCTGATGTGTGGGGGCTTTTTTTTTTGGGTCAGGAATCTTCCTTATTTTTTCTTGAGAATGTTCCTTGTAGGAAGCTCAGGATGTTTGTACATACAGTGAGAGTTCTTGTTTCACAGCACCACTTTGAGTTGTGGTAGTGATGGCAATAAGGAGTTTAATGAGGACCTGGACTTGACTTCCATGAACTAATGGGTAGTAATTTTTTAGCAAGGGAAGAAAAAAACTTCATGTTGTCTGAAGACTTGCTAACAAATGGGGAGTAATTGAGAAATGCAATTGGACGTATCGCTACTGAAAAGAGAAGAAGGAAATAATACATTAACCTTAAGAAGCTATTAAAGAAAATAAAATTATTCTCATTGGTTTGTATGTCTTTCTAGGCATTTTGCTAGTGTTTTGAAGAGGGCCAGCTCTGTCTGTGTGTGTATCTGTAGTTTCTGAAAGTCTAAATTGTGGTCTCTGTGTTAAGTAACCCTGGCTGACTGTTCTGACTGTTGATCTGTGTTTACTCCTGTTGAAACGCTGCTTTGAAAATGATAAATAATTCAGAGAGAGAAGGAAACATCCAGAAAAACTGCTGAAAGCTCTGAGGAAACCCTACGTACTTCCATTGGAATGAAAATGAAAAGTTTGGCTGCTAAGGTGAAGGCACTGAAAGAAGTTAGGTATGTATTTTTTCTTAAAACAGTGCTATTTATCATTGCCCTACTTATCTCTTGAAGACATGCATGCTTTTTTGTTTCCCAAAAGGTTCTTTTTGTTAATTTTTAATGAAAAATGTAGTGTTGCTTACGGGGGGGAGAAGCTCACATTGGAATTGTTGCTGTTTACTTCTCAGTGTTTATCAGATGACTTTGGTTCACTTCTGTTCCTTAATCATAGCTGTTGCAAGAAGAGCTTTCAATTCTGTCTTCAAGGAAGATTCTAGTTAGTAAATTCAACTAGTTGTTAAAAATAACTGCGTAGTCATAGTTCCTTGGGCATCTGTATTCCTGCGAGAGGTCTGTCTCTGGGTAGCCCAAATTAACCGTCTTGTTTTGAAAGAAGGGGCAAAACTGCAGCGGGAAGAAGACTTGAAATAGAAATGACCATCAGCTCATTTAAAAAGGAACACATATATAGGTGTATGTGTTTTGTGGAAGATGAGTTAAAAAAAAATACCAAGGGAAAAAGTAGGACAAAAGGGAATTTAAGAGCAGGAGATAATTTCCATGCACAGCCTTGACAATACTGAGATATAATGAATGTATTCTTGGCCCTTCCTCAAAAAAATGTTTAACAGCTGAATGAGACAAATTGCTGCTGGTACCTTTTGAAAGAAACTAGGTTATTAACAGGGCAGGTGCTATCTCAAAGTTCATATGTTCAAGGGGTGTGAATAGCATTGATTTTTGAACTGCTTGAGTTCTAGAAAAAAAAAATAACCTGGTAAAATGTTATTTCCTCCTTACAACTTAGGTATACAAATAAGGACAATTGTTTTGAGGAGCAGCTCTTGAAAGCCGTAACAGTGGTTACAGAAGGATGTCTCACTGTTCCGTGTTCCGTGGAAAAATTGCAGAAGATTTGGACAGAGTATGACTTGGCTCAAGAGAGGATTCAGTTATGCAGAAATGTGGTAGGTTGGTTTTTGTTCACACCCCACCCCCTCCCCAGGAGTCGTAATTTAACAGCTTTTGAAAGAGTATTGTAGTCTAATGTGTAGCTGGATAGCATAAGCACAGCGTGGAAACATCTGTCCTTTGCTAGATAACGTCGGAGGCTTTGCTGCCTGTGCCACAATTGGTGTATTTGTGGAGTATTAAACCTAGGCTTATTGACACTCTCGATTTCGTAAAGAAATACAAGGAAATGGGAACATGGTAGCTAAAACGTTTCTGTTCTATAATAGAGCCCGCTTCAGCTGCGGTGTCTATCTTCAAACCCTTTTGTTCCATCAGCATGCCACTACTTGGTATAGGCTTCCCCCGTATGGGGAAGCGCAGGGAGAGCGGCTGCATGGGAAGTTGAACTTGCACAGAGGGAACCTGCCATCTAGTGCAACTTCTCTGCAACTGCAGGCCTCAAAAAGCCTGCCTGGGTATGTAGGCATGGCTGCGGGTGAGGATGGTTAGGTACCTCATTGTGTGGTGGTGCCGCTTTTGGGAATGGGAGAGTTTCCTGGTCTGTGGCAGGCGTTGAGGAAAGGCAGGGAAGGGATGGCAGTTGTGCGTTTGGGAGAATGACAGCTAAGGTGTTGCGACTGTTCTCAGGCATAGCTTAAAACGTTTTAAGCATGTTTTGCTGTATTACACTGAATTTAGCAGCTCATGAAATGGACTAGAAAATAATGAGCCATGAGGAGAACCCAACTAAGTTCTGGTTTGGATGCTTGTGCAGGGAAGAGTATTGAAACACCTATATCATGGCATGCATTTGATTGTTGTAGGTGAAAAGAAGTTTTGTTTACTAAAAACTAAGTCAAATGTTTAAACTTAACAACATTAAGTTAAGTGTTAACAAGCAGATGGCATTTTTGTGTTGCATCTTGTATAGGGGAGTAATATGTAGAAGAATATCTAGGTTGTGAGGTATCCAGGAACCAGGGCTGCTTGGGGATTCACATGCACAAGCTTTCCTTGGGTGAATCCTCAATCCCATCTGATTGAGTAGCAGTTGCAGTTTTCTGGAGATTACATGGGATGGTTGAGCTCAAGTGGGTCCATAAGCCTTGTTGAGCAACAGCAGACAAGTAGAGCAAACTGTCTTAGAACATGGTTTCACCTTGTCATACAATTTGGTTGGATGCAGCT
Source organism: Eurystomus gularis (assembly GCA_013400335.1). Taxonomy (NCBI): domain Eukaryota; kingdom Metazoa; phylum Chordata; class Aves; order Coraciiformes; family Coraciidae; genus Eurystomus; species Eurystomus gularis. Next base: position 9,532 of record VZZY01009600.1, on the reverse strand, counting down.
GAGCTGGAAATAGAGGGGAAAAAACCAACTCTTAACATCGACCAGAGTTAGGACAGATGCAGATACATTGGTGTGACTGAGGAGTCTCAAAGTGCTATTCAGTAGAGGAGATAGTTGCTTTGGTGTCATTCAGGAGGCAGTGTGTGTGAGGCTTTTTAAGGTTTTGGTTTGGTTTGGTTTTTTTTCAGTTGCCAGCCCCAGCAAGCAGCACTCTTCCATGAGAAACCTCATGAAAAGAGGTTTCATTCTTGAAGAGTGTTTGAGGTTTTTCTGATGTACTGATCTGTTCGAATATGGTAATGTGGACATTTGTCACCCATTTCAGTTTTGAATAATAATGAAGTTATGTTTGCATATTGCAGAGAACATATAGTTGTAGTGTGTTACGCTGCCAAAATACTTGAAATATTGCTGATAGGATCTTAAAGCACAATGCTGCTTCTGGTAGCTCCAGGTGTTTGTACAGCCCTCTGTTTTGTATTGTCAAGGTGTGGCCTCACACTTACCTCGAAAACTTTTGTTCAGGAATTAACACCACCTCCCTGGTCCCCCCTCCCATTCTGACATTGTTCCTGTAGCCTAAGCTAAGGTATAAATGAACAGTGGCATAAAATCTTGTGACTTCGAAGAGTGTGCAGTTGTTGTAAAAAACATTCCTTCCATCTGAAGAGGGGAAGTTGTCATAGTAATGTCACAAATATTTTAAACTGGGAAAAGTAAAGAAGATAGGAGTTCTGCTAGATGTCAGATATTCTCCAGAGTGCCTTAGTGCTGCAAAGGGTATGCAAGTCGGAATGTGTTTGAAAGTGTAGAGCTCCCTGAAAAATCAATTTAGTTTTCAAGATTAGTTGATAGCAGCTGGAAGCAGGACACTGCAAGGCTCTAGTGGAATTTATCTTAAGTATTTAGGAGAATTTGGTAGGTGAAGGTACAGAACAGGAATTTTGGTGGCATGGTACCACAAAGGTTGTCCTGTTTTAATGCACAATGTAGTGACTTAACTTTTTTTTTTACCTGAGAATCATTTTGATTTTTAAATATGTGTTTTATGTGCTGTACTATGCCACAGAATCCTGGCTACTGTATTTTCAAATACAAAACATGTCCAAGATGCACACAGTGAAAGGATGTGCTGCTTATTCTGCCTGTCATCCCTACTTAAATGCTACTGACTGTAGATAGGCTAACAAATATTTTTTGATAGTGCAACCGAGTATGTTAATGCCACTAACTTTGTTTCCTGCTCAGTTTAAATGGGATAGGTGTAAATCCAGGGTACAGGAAGCCCAGTGAACCCAAACGGATGAAATAGCTGGCTATTAAAGTATAGCAGACTGTTTAACTCTGCTTAATCTGTCAGCCTAGCTGTCAAAATTGGTTTTGCTGAGTTAAATCTTGCTATGCAGTTGCCCAAGCAGTGTGCTCTTCCTTTAACCTCCCTAGAGGGCTGATGACCTCTCTCACTGCCACAAGCCTCCTTTGTTTGTAAGCTCTTGCAAATGAACATCTTGTCATGGTTTGGAGGAAACCTAGTGCCTCTTAAATATCATAGGTGTGAGTAAACCAAATAAAGTTTGAGTGTAGAGTATTAATTCAGTTTCCATTGTCTATGCTTTCTTAGTTGGTTCACGCTGGTTTAACTGGGTCTCTCCTGGGTATTGTCCCAAAAATGAAGATGGGCAACTGGAGCACTTGTTCTTAATAAGGTTATTTATGTAATGTATGTCTTGGAAACATAAAAAGATAATTGGTGAACTGAGGTAGTACTGTGGCACAGTGTCCATGAAAATAATAAAGATGGTTCTACTGGAGTGCAAATACTTGAAAATATAGTCAAAACTAATCACAGAATTTGATGTAAATTCTGTGTCCAGATAGGAAAGGTAGTGGTGCTGATCGCTTAACCAGCTCTCTTGTCAACTGTTACTGAGAGGATGGCAGCTTTTCAGATGGAAAAAACAGGAATAATTAGAAGTTCCCATAATTGCAATGTAGGCAGATACTTAGAGTAATAGGGTGTTAAAAATCCGGACTTTTCAAACACTGAAGATAGTGTTTTATGGATGTGAAGCGTAATTTATAATTTCAATTTTAAAGCTTACTGGAGATTAGTGTACATACTCATTTTTTTGTGGGAAGGATGAAAACATCATCATACCAATGTTTAAAAGTGGGGAACTATTCAGTTGCTTATTTAAAAAAGTGAGGGAAAGTGGGATAAGTAGAGCTGTTTAATAAGGATGCTCATGCCAGTGCTAGCTTTAGCCATTCCATGTAATGCAAAGTAGTAACTAGCACTAAAGCAAGCCAAAAGCTGGGGCCTAAAGTAGAAATAGGCTCTAAAAATGGATTAGAACTTATCCATGGAGGGGGATTAATTTCTTTCTCTTGCTTATGAAGTTGTTAAATGACACTAAAGCAAGAATGCGTTGGTGAGGCGATTGCACTGTACGTATCCTGCTCTTACAGACTTCCATAAGCTTCGCTATAGTTACCAGAAGCAAGATGGTAAGATGACTTGGCATTTGGTGTGACCAAGTCTGGTGGTTGATTGTGTGGGGTTTCTGGTGGAGTTGTATGTTTGGTTTTTTGGGATTTTTTGTTTTGTTTTGTTTTTCAAGAAGTATAAGATGGACCAGACACAAAATAAAGTAAATTTTGTAGTTTGAGAAGCCCTTAGCCTGTTTTAAAGAAGTTTAACTCTACTCTTTGCTATTGTGATGAGCTTACATCTTTGTAAAGCAGACTGTTAAAATACTGCATGTGTACTTTATTTAACAGGCGTTACCTGAGCTGTGAACTGTCACATATACCAAATGAAATGGCAGATATTGGAAGGGGACTTGTCCTATGGCTCCTGAGCTGTCTCTTGAGCTCCTGGATTGTCATTTAGTCATGTGTAGACTGTTCGCTCTAGTGCTTGAACTGTATTAATTGGAGTTTGGTTGGAGTTTGGTTGCCTGGTCGAGTTGTCTACTACATTAAGTTTCTGTTGCTCTAGTTTTTTAATAAATATTCTGTGGAAATCTTGTCCTTAGAAGTGCCCTTTATGACAAGGGGTCCTTTTTCCTTTTTATGCAGCGTGTTAGTATTCTTTTACAAACTAGCTCCTTCTTATGCCAAAAACCAGCAGGAAGTCTGTAAAAATTGTGTGTGCTTTCGATCACCAGAGATAGCCAGAAAGTACAAAAAGTGCCTATTAAATCTTGCTGTTGTTTTATATTTTTAAGTGCTGGAGCACTATGTTGTGTTCACCTTCTATAGTAGAGCTTAAGCCACTGATTTTTATTTTCCAGCTCACTACTGTCTAGCTGAATTATAACATCTGTTCAGTTGCTAATCTTGGGTTTTAAAGCAGTGTATGCTGCAACTTGGGAGTTTTAATTTTAGGTGGAGTTTGTTCACCGTTCAATTTCTAGCCATTGGATCTCTTTCTGCCCATGTCTGTTACAGGAAAAGGTTGTTACTCTGTCTTCCATGGATACTTACCAAACTCCTGATTAAGTCAGCTTCTAAGCTTTCACTGGACAAACTAAATTTAAAAGCTCTGAGAACCTGTGTTCTTGTATACGTATTTGTATTACAGATATATTTATATACTGATTGTTAGTAGGAAGTGCTCCTTTGACTATTCCTTGGCTCCATGTGAAAATGATGTTAGTCCATGGGTAACTCTTCTGTTGTTCTCTGTTTCTGTATTAATTGCCTTCCGCACTAGACTTTCCAATATACTTTTTTTTTTTTTTTTTCCCCATATGCGAAAGGGAATATGTGTCAGGACAGTGTTACAGCTACTTGACTCATCTTACTTACTTTTTTATTTTTGGAGATGGGCGTAGGAGGCAGGTCTGTAAAGCTGTAGTATTGTCTTCCATAGTCATACATATTTTCATATTTCTGTGGGCATGTTGGGTTAAGTCATGTGGAAAGAACACTGCAAACACGCTTCTGAGTCACTTACTTTATTCATTTCAAAAGGTTTGGTTTTGGTGAGTCCATTAGGTACCTTGTTTTAGAGGAATGTGGAGTTCCTCTCCTATTAGCAGCCATTCAAGGGAAGCCGTTCTACCAGCCATCCAAGGGAAAGTTTGGTTTTGTTTCTAGAAAATTATCTTTCGTCTAATGATCTTACTGCAAGTAATCAGCAGGGATTTCACAGGTTACCTGTCTTTCTGCTAGAAGGCAAGGAAAACATTGGTAAAAGAATTTTTTTTATTCCAGAGTGTTTTTTCTCCATTTGAAAATCTTTTGCAATCTGACTTTGTGGATGTAATTTGTCATGTATGGAAGTGTGGATAATCCAAATTCTAATGTCTGTAATACGGTCAAAAACTGCAGGACAACTAGGACATTGTAAGTTTACGGTGGCAATTAGGACTCCTACTGTTATCAACAGTCATGCAATAACTGTTAGTTGTCTGATAACATAGTCATACTTTCACACTGTAAAGGATGCTGTATTTGTGCAAGGTGGTCATGTCTTAGAAGTAGAGGTTAAAACCAGAATTTGCTTTTACGCTCATTCCTAGTCAGGTGTGTATTGTGCTATTCATACTTTGCAGGGATTAACGCTTTTTAATATCACTTTCTACACCGTGAATGTGGTGTGGTGTTTAGGTCTAAGTTGCTGACTTGCTTTTCCTTCTCCATAGGCTGAAAGAGATGAATTAATTGCCAGGAGAGATGAGGTGCAGCAAAACTTGTGTCTGGCAGTGGAAGAAGTAATTTTGGAAGTAGATCAACTGCCCCTCTCTGAGCGCTCAAAAACATTACAGGTAAGGAAGTTGCTTTGGTCAGGTTAAATGTTAAGATATTGGAGACCTCCACAACAGCAGATGAAGCTTTAGATCACACTTCTGAGTTAAGTTGTGCGTCTGACACCTGTAGCTTTTATGGTTACTTCTGATTCTGTTCTCCTGTATGTTTTGTTTCTAGTGGCAAATTATTTTCTAGATCCTGGATTTGAGCAGTAGCTTTTCTCTTATGGTATTGTGTTTGGTTACTAACAAGACTTCACAAAGCACAGAATATTTAGTAGAAGTAGAAGTGTTAATGAGAGAACTTAAAAAGTCAATGCAGTTATCCTGTGAAATGTAGCTGTGGGTTTTTTGGTTGTGGGTTTTTTAGTTGGATTGTATGCTTTCCTAGTGCTTTTTTGGTAAGGTGGCTGCTCAGTTTGGACTAGTGTAGCAAAGTGTGAAATGCTTAAAGTGTTTTGTTTTGTTTTTTAACGTAAGAGTTAAACATACAGAAGCACATGTTTACAGCAAAAGTCTCTCTCCCTCCCAGCCAAGTCAGCAACAGAAAGTGAGGAAGTAAATGGGGAAAATAGGCTCTGTAGAGGCAGTAAGAAGTTTTGAAGAGGACTTAACCAAGAAAAACACCAAGCTGGTGTTTCTGCCTTTGCTGTTAGAAATAATTTCTTCTCCTTCTTTTAACTTTAGAACTATGACTTGCTTTTATTTTGACTGTGAAAGTATGTGTGGAGCAGGTAGAAAGGCTGGCAATATTTTGACAGCTTGTCTGTAAAAATTCCAGAGATTTATTTGTTCACACTTGTGAGACTGGGTTCTTATAAAAAATCACCATGATTACAGGCTGCATGTAAGTTTGTGTAATGTTGGAGCAGCATTAATGAACTGAAGCATTCAAATTTTCCTGAAATTACTTACTGTGTGTCTGGTGGAATTATTTTTCAATGCCATTCAAAAAAAAGTTTATAATACACTTTACTTTTTGGTTCTAGTCTCATACACGGATTGGTATCGAATTAGAAAAGATACTAGATGGGTAGCATTTCCTGGCTGTCCGTCACTGGAGGATCTGTGTGGGTCTTGCTCCTTCAGGCAGAGGAAAGTTGTAGTGTGCTTTGTCTGAGGTTTTTATGTGCGTGTGTTTAAAGGTTATGCTGTGCTAATCCACTAGATGGTAGGCATTGAGCATCTTCTAGATAATTGTACTGTGGTGAAATTCTGATAGTTTCTGAAAATATTTGAAGGGGTACTGAAATGCTGCTAGATGTGTTAAGTGAATTTTGTGCTTTAGCTTAAGTGTGTTGATGATCCTTTCTTGTATTAGGAGCTAGAGGATCAAAATGGTTTTCCCAAGTAGGGAAATAGAAATCAGTTTTTACCAAATATCAGTGAGAACCTTGGTTGCAGTTCAGTAGAGCTGAGGAGGTCATCCTGTGCTGGCCTAGAGAAATGATTGTTTTTTCCAGTGTCTCTCAGAAGAGCAGAAGCTTGGAAGCTAAAGGCCCTCTCACTGAGGCTGTGCATTGCAAACCTCTTTTCTGCATCACAGGTCTCTTCTGACATGTTTTATACCTTCCAGTGAGAACTGTTGTTGGGCTGAACTACAGAGAAATTCAGAGAGCTTTAGCCACAGCTGGGTCCAACTGGCTTGGGCTGAAAAAAGCAATTAGTGAGCTCCATGCTTTCCAAGTGGTAGTACAGCACTGGTTAAGAGGAAGGCTGAGAATGCGAGCATACGTGTAAGGTACTGTAAGGCAAGCTGGGGTGTGAGCTGAACAGTTGTCAGCTGTCTGTGTTAGCTGTCTGTGAACGTTTCCTCTGCCTGATCAATAGCGTGTCAGAGCTTGTTCTGCTCCTTTTGACTTACCATGCTTACAGATAACGATGGGGACAAATGCATGTAGGCCACTGAGCCATCTTCATGTGGTAACTTGTTACCCTTCTGGAGCCTACTTTTGTATTCATATGCTGGTGAAGTTGCTAATGCTTTAGGGAAGTGTGTTTGTAGTATGAAAAATAAATGGGAAGAAATGGGATATAACTAACAGGATTCTTTCCTTGAGAACAGCCTGATGGAATGTATGCAGATACTTTCTGGTGTGGCTAGTGCTATTATTTTTGTAAACAGGGTGTGATACTGGATATGAAACTGTTACTGAGCACTTTTCTCGGTTCTATTACCCACTTATGGCTGCTGTTAAATGAGCTGAATTTTTTTTTTCGCCCTCTCAGACTGTTCCTTTAGAACCTGGCTTTTCCCTTGCCTTAACATTTTCTATCCATGTGTATCTTGGTGTCTTAAAATCCAGATGTTCAAAAAAGAATCAGAAAAATCTGTTGTGCAATTGAATTATTTAAATTGCATCCATAAATTTAGTACAAACCTTCTTGTATTTCCTTATACACAAGCATATTTGTGCAAAGCTTGTGTCTCCTGGCTCAGTTGGGAGTTGCTCTTTTAAACGGTCAGTTCTACTGAACAAATGTCATTTGTTGTAGTAGCTATTGCTATGGAAGTGGTTTTATAATTTTTATAAAATATGGTTTAGTGGTGTGTTGTGGGTTTTTTTTGTCACTTTAGTTAGTTATCATGTGAGGAAATTTTTATGCTTTTTGCTCCAACCTGAACTTTTGCTGTGCTGTATCCGTAGAGCTGGGACCTGGTTGTAACATTATCATGTGTAGTTCTACAAAACCAGTCAAGCTCACTTCCTCACTTCTGCAGCACCTGCAGACCTCGGCAAGGGGAGGCTGCTGCTGCCACATTCTGGCCCGTGGTGGTCGTGTCAGTCTGTTTTACTTTCAGTTATATTTGGTTGTTTATATGACCTCTGTGTTACAAGTGTTATAAAGGCTCCTGACAAGTGACTTCAAGTTCTGTCATATTGCTTTTCCCATAGTACTGGCTGTTGAGTTTGAAGGGATGCAAAGATGAAAACCTCTCTTGGGAGGAGGAGAGAGAGGTGTTTTAATGTTTTTCTTTATTTACATGACCTAGGTGGCTTTTTGAAAGGTGTGTGATACTTCACTGAAATGTTCTGGGATCTGAGAAGAGAAAAAAAAGTGAAACACTGTATGTAAGCAGACTGTCAGCAGCTTTTCTCAGAGTTTCTTTAGTCATCTTGTTGGGAACGGTGTAGATAAGTAAGTGGTGGCTTTTGAAGGCTGAAGGTTACTATTTATTCAAAAAGCACAGGTTCATCCAGCCAGGTGATGGGGGAAGGAGATACCAGCAGGATTGCAGTAGGTAAGCCAAGGGTTGATGTGGCATCACCTGAGGGTGGCAATGGTAGTGGGAACACTTACACTGCTCTTGGGAACATGGACAGCTCAAAGGCATAGCTGAAATGCATTTGCACCAATGCACACAGCGTGAGAAGCAAACAGGATGAACTGAGAGTGTCGGTCAGCTCCCAGAGCTACAATATTATTGGTATTAGTGAGGCTTGGTGGATTAAATCCCGTGATTGGGGTGCTGGGATGGAGAGCTACAGGCCGTTCAGAAGGGATAGGTAGAGCAGGCAAGGTGGAGGTGTCGCACTGTACGTAAAGGAGGGGTTTGATCATGCAGTCCTTACAATTAGTGGTGATGTGATTGAGAGCCTCTTAGTAAGGATTAGGAGGATGGAAAACAAAGGAGGTGTTGTAATGGTTGTCCATGACTGATTAGCCAGCCAGGAGATAAGCACTGATGAGTTATTTTGTAGGCAAGTAGGAGAAATTTCTGGGTTGGTAGTTCTTGTCCTTGTGGGAGATTTCAACTTCCCAGATGTCAGCTGGGAATGTCATACTGCTATGATGAGCAGGTCTTGGAAATTATTACAGCTTGTAGGAAATAACTTCTTATCACAGGTACTCAGTGAGCCAACTAGGAAATCTGCCCTCTTAGGTTTGCTGTTTGTGAATAGAGAAGGACTCATGGGGGATGTGATGGTAGCTGGCTGTCTTGGCCACTGTCATCATGAAATGGTTGAGTTTAAAACTTTCAGTGTAATAAGAGAAAAGAACAGCAGAGTTGCTATCCTGTACTTGTCCCTGCACTTAAAGGAGAGCAAACTTTTAAGCTCTTCAGGGAGCTATTTGGCAGAGTATCCTGGGAATCTGCTTTTGAGAGCTTAAAAGTCCTTGAGACTGGTCAGTTTCTGAGAACCACCTTTCAGAAGCACAGAAGTAAATTCCACTGTGTAGTAAGTCAAGCAAGCAGGGCAGAAAGACCAGCTTGGTTGAACAGGGAACTTCTCATGGAGCTTGGGAGGAAAAAGAAACTGTATGATCTCTGGAAGCAAGTTCAGGCTTTGCAGGGAGAGTACAGAGCTGTAGTTCATTTGTGCAGGGAGAAGACACAAAAGGCCAAAGCTCAATTAGAGTTGGAACTGGCCGGTATTGTTTCAGATAACAAAAAGGCTTTTTAAAATATGTTAATAGCAAGAAGAGGTCTAAAGGAAACATTTGACTGATACTTGTTGAAGATGGTCATCTGACTAATAGGGATGAGGAAGAAGTGGAGGCATTCAGTGTGTTTTTTGCCTCAGTCTTTAATAATACTGAGAGACCTTGGGCTGCCCGGTCCCCTGAGTCAGAGGACCATGAGTGTAGGAACAGTAACTTTCCATTTGTTGACACTGAAATTGTAAGGGAACAGCTGTATTGGCTGAATGTTCAGAAATCTATGCAGCCTGGTGGGATTCATCCCAGAGTATGGAAGGACGTAGTGGATGTTATGGTAGGGCCCCTCTCAATCATCTGCCAAAGATTTTGGGAGTCTGGGGAGGTCCCCA
>VZZY01009599.1:374038-411803 GCA_013400335.1 Eurystomus gularis | reverse complement strand
GCGCATCCCTCCCGCCGCCGCCTCCGCAGAGCCTTGGTCCAGGGAGTTTGTTTTCAGATCTACGTGGCGACGTGACGAACAGGGGGGATTTGGCTTGGCTGGTGTATTTTAGCATTAGTTTTACTTTATTATTTACTTAGAAAAAAATTTTTAAAGGTTCTTAGCTTGAACTTTGTGGCATCGTAGCGGGAAAGAATAGTAAGAAAGAGTTAATTCTGGTATCACTAAAAATATTTCCATTTCAAAATAGCTTCTGAAAAGAAAAAAGAAGGAATCACTATTCTTCTTCTTTGTTGTTGTTGCTGTTCACTACATACTCACATTTTATCCTGCTTTACTTTTATTGATTTAACTTGCCTAAAGATACCATTATGTTTTTAGTAATAAAATTCTAACATTTCTGGTGCATCACGCCTAGAACATGGCTGCTAGATACCTGACGTTAAATTTGAACCATATATTATAGTCATAGATAAGGACACCCTGGGAAACATTTGTGCCTGACAAGGGAAAGAATAGATTACAGCACCGCTGGGTTTTTTTTTTCTTTCTATCTTTTTTTTTTTTAATCTCTTTGTTTGCTTTTTGAGGGCTTGTCTTCTCTGGGGAAATTTATTTGCATGATTAGCTCTAGCAGTATAATTATACAGGTAAATTTGCCCTGTTAGACAAACCTTGACTCTAGATAAGAATTCAGGAAGGATTGTCCTTCACATCCTCATGGAACTTCAGAGAAGTTTTGCAGTTGGAAGTGTGCTGGGGAATGAAAGCCGGGCCTATCTTTTGTAGTAAATCATTAATGGGTTTTTATGAATGCTTGAGCTAAAGGAAATGGATACTAATCCTTGTGCTTCCAGGCTGGACACACAAAATGGTTCTAGGTCGATCTCGTGAGCTGCTGCCCCTTCCATCTACCTGCTTTTCCTGTGCTCTCTGGGAACAAGGCGATGGCTGCAGTCCAATTTCTGGTCAGCAGGTGTCCGCAGGACAGCGGATAAATAACTTTTGTAGGCAGCCTGAGCAGAGATAATATTGAATTGTGCCTGCGAGACTGAAAGCTCTTTGACCCTAGGTTGAGTCCCATCAAAGAGGATTAAGACCTTGGTAGCTTTGTTACCTCCTGTGATTTGAGGAGTGTCTCAGGGCCGGTGGAATGTGGTTCTTCTTTCCCACTTGAAAGACAAGAACTTGAAATGCCGCCGGATAATACAAAATAGACACTGTGCTCTGTCAGCAGAGAGGAGCATCTGAGGGCACGAACAAACAGACCTCGGTGTCCTTTGTGTGAGCCGGATGCATCCGGCGAGAGACAGGAGAGTGGCACGTCCATCACCCCTGGACGGACAGACAGACAGACAGATGGCTACCACAGGAGTGCAGCTCCCTCCTTAAACACTCCCTGATGGGGTTCCCGAAGAGCAGTTAGCTGTGATCGTCTTTATTTTTAATTAATTAAATAGCATAACATTTTTGTTGTAGAAATGAAGCTGTTTTATCAAATAAGCCCTAAGCTGAGTATTGACGAAACTCGCTGGTATCAGAATTTTGTCACTTTTCCCAAATCTCCCTTTGCCCAAAGCATGTCTGTGCCGGGAGTTTTGGGTTTTTTTGAGAAGACCCTTCTGACCTGTGAATAAAGCTGGTTCCCAGGACTCCCGGGTTTTGTTTTGGAAGAAAACTTGGTATGCCCTGGCACGTCACAGCGGGGGTTTATCTATCTGTAAAATGGAGACTGTACTTACCGACATGAGTGAAGTCCTGTTTCTTTAGACTGAGAGGAATGAACGATACAGACATGGTAACATCACTGACACATCCTTGGTATTTCAGCAATTGCCCAAGTCCTTTATTTCAGTTGGTTTTGCTGCTGTTTGTATTTTCTCCCTCTCCAGTGACCACTGGCTGTTTTCCTACTTCTCTAACACAGCCAGCGTTACCTTCTTTCCACATCCAGAACTCTTTATTTTGCCATTCCCACTAAAGCTGCCATTTCCTCACCTTGTCAGTCATTTTCTGCTTGTGATTCAAGCTGTGTGTCTGTCTGCGTCTCCGTCTCCTTACAGTTCTCATTACGAGCAACAATTCTCATTACAGTCTGAAGAGTCTTTTCCTGGCATTCTTCTGTACTTGCACTGCTGAATTCTGTGCCGCCTTCCGTAATGGGTGGCCTTAATGAAGTCAACTATTAACCATCTTAAACTGGTCACTAAACCAGATTTTTATTGTTAAACTGAGGCTTTTAATACATTGAGTAAAGCCTTTGTGTGACCTGCATTTGTTTGGCTCTTGTCAGTAGAGTGTGTGCGGAATTCGATTTCTCATGGAACTTCAACATATCCTATAAAATGGAGTCATTTTACTTTTGCCTCCCTCTCCAGGTTCCCATGCTAAGCAGCAGTAACCAAAGTAGTACTTTTTAATATGCTTCCAAAGTCCTGGAGTCTAATATTGCATGTTTAATTGTAGTTCATATGATTTTGGTTATGATAAGTCATGTTGTAAGTCATGACTTTGACTTGTAAAAGCTGGACGGTTTTAAAAACACCCACCCAAGCCAGAACTCTCGTATGTGAAAGTGCACTCCCGTGGCACAGGCTCGCTTGGCAAAGAGGGCTGCCTTTTTCAGATTTGGCAGCAAAATGTCTATTTTCAACCAGAGGTTAGGTTTACTTTTATTTTACAGCCGAGTATATTTTAAATTGTGGTTTTCACTTTTAACAAGCCAGAATTTGGGGTTCATTGAACCGGTGAAAAAAAAAGACTTTCATCGCATCATTTATATTTCCTGGCTTGTAACTGTTCTACTCTTTTCTGGTTCTTCATTTTTAAAAAAATCTTATCATTTAAAAAAAAGTATTTGGCTGTTGTTTGCATTTGTCTGTTTCCACATAGATTTTTGTTGAAGTGGTAAATTGAATTAACTTTGCTGTCCCAGGAGCACCAGGTGACCCGCTGTTCAGGTGCTGGTGTTCAGTCCACCACAGACGTTCTGAACTGCAACAAGCATTTGTTGGGAAGGGCAGTTGAGTATCTGGCAACGTTGCATACACAGATTGAGTAATGTTTGATCTGCATATTTGCTGTTTCATTTCTTAACTTACCGACCTTTTACTGTAAGTTTTCTGCCTTTAACAAGAGTTATAGTCAGGAACTTGGGTATTTGAAATTCAGTGTCAATTTGATCCTTCAGATTTGCTATAACTGACCAAATGCTTTCCCTTCCTTGGCTTTGTTTTATGGGTAGAGCTGAAATGTTTGCTGTTTATGTAGCTCTCGGGGATGTTGAAATGCTTAATTATGCTTTGAAAAGTGTTTTGGGAGGTGAAAAGAAACATCTCATGCAAGTATGAAGCATTTTGCTTCGTTCTGTTCTTGCAAGTCCAAGGGCTCTCGGGCTTCTGTTAATGATCTGCTTCCTGACTGACTCCGTTATCGGAATAACAGGAGGGAAGAATCTTTTAGAAGGAAATTCTTTCCTTAAAAGGAAATTCTTCACTCTGAGGGTGGTGAGACCCTGGCACAGGTTGCTCAGGGAAGTTGTGGAGGCTCCATTCCTGGAGATGTTCAAGGCCAGGTTGGGTGGGGCCTTGAGCAACCTGCTCTAGTGGGAGGTGTCCCTGCAGTGGCAGGGGGTTGGAGCTAGATGATCTTTGAGGTCCCTTCCAACCCAAACCCTTCTATGATTCCTTTTCAACAGGTCAGTTCTCGCTCCCGTTCTGTGCTGTGCAGTGTCTTCTGTCTGTGCTCTTCACAGGTGCGAAGGGCCAGGATATTTTCCTGCCACGTTTTCTGCTGCCAGGCTCTAGGAAAATATTTTTTTTTATCAGTAAACATAAGACAAAATAGCTCAGAAAACTGTGATGAGCCACTGACTGGCTTGAGCCGATTCACTGTTATCTCCCCCTTGGCTGCTTTCCCCTGGAGCGGTCTGGGGGGAGGAGATGTTTGTGCACATCTGCCTGCTGATCTTTCAGTTATATTGGGTTGCAGTGGATCGAAGGACCTTAGGTGATGTTTTCATCAACTTTCTTCCTCCGCAAATCTTCCTCTACTTTGTGAAGACAACTGGTGACATTTACTTTGAGTCTGTTTATTTTTTTAACGCCGAAGGACAGGAGAAGGGGAAGAGGATCAGCTGGACAGAAAAAGTGCTCTGCTCTGGAGGATTCCCCTCCCTTCACTGCTCTAGGAGCCAGCCCTGCCTGCCCTTCTGGTGCTGACAGGGGTTTAGGCTGCACAATTATGTCCCGCAGGGTCTTAATACGCTTCCTAAAAAGATGAACTGAAACGACTGCAGATACTGGCACCTCTTTTTTTTTTTCACAGATATCACTGTGGTAAAGCAAGTCTTCCTATAAAATCATAAGGAAACCCCTCTTTTCCTCCCAACTACATGTCATATGATGAAAATCTTTTGTTGTGGGAGTCTAATGAAGATTTAGGGGAAAAAAATACTAATATTTATCAGTTTTCCCCTATTTCTGAAAGAAACTGACTGTAAAAGCTCTTGATGGTTTCTGTAGTAGAAATTAGTAGTTCATTTCAGGGCATAAAAGAGCAGCCTTCTGCGGAGTTGAGAAGCTTCTGTTTAATTTTCATCCTGTTTTCTTTCCCTAAAGGAGGGATGGGCAATAATTGCTGCTGCTCTGAGAACTAGCAGAGGCTTTATTTTCAGTTGTAAGATCAGCTGAGGTTAGTTTTGCTAGTTCTGTTTGATAGGCTGGTGATATTAGATTAGAGGTACAGACATTCTTATTAATTAGTCTTTATCAAGCTTTGACAGACTGTTTTGAGTATCATGAAGATTAATGGGCGGCTTCACAGTTAACACACCTGTGACCTGGTTTGCTTTGCTATTTTAGATTTCGGCGTTAGACATCAAACTCAGTTTGAAGAGGAGAAAACCAAATTAAAGATATTTTTGGTACCTGCTACTGTTTACTGCTCTTAAATGAGAGGCACTTTAGTTGGAGCTCAACACCATTTCTTTGTTTGCATGTTATTTATGGGTGGCTTGCGAGGAAAATCACCCCTCCTTGACTTGTGTTTATGAGTGGTTTTCTGGCACACAACACTTATTTTCATTCAAAGTGGTTAACCCTGATATGACCCATTTCCTAATCCGCATTGTACTACTAGTAGCGAGGCATCTTTGAAAACATGATTGATTTATAAACAAACTGGACCACACAGTTGAGATTATAGCACATAATTGCCTTTAAGATGTTCAGGCCTAGAGAACAGGTGAGGTCTTAGTGGAGCTGTTGGGGTGGGTGAACCTGCTGCCCTTCTCTTTTACTCACAGCTTTCTTCCTTAAGGTGTTTCAGCAGTGTTTTTTTATTATTTAAACCCCTCCCAATGTTTTCTTCCTCTAGATTGACTATTTGACATGCACAATGAGAAGGAGAAATATTTGTAAGGAAATTAAGCTTTCTAGTGGAAAGCAAGGTACACGTAAAAATTGTCTCTTGATCTCTTCGAAATTAATTATTTGGTTTTTCTTTCCTTTTGGCAACTGCAATTTTAAGAATCTGCTTTAGTACAGCGCACTTTTTTTTTCTTGTTAGGAATTCAATTCCTTTTGATATTGAGCCCTAAAATGGGAATTTCTGGTATGACTCATTTCACTGACTTTTTGGTCTTTGCAATAGACTTCAAGATTTAGTTGTAATTTCTTCTTGAAAAATTCATAGGTTTATTTCAGAAGTTAACCTTTTCTATACTCCTTCATCTACAGATGAGGAGGAATCTACAGTGCCACTTCTCTGAGGATGCTGTATGTGGTCTGGAGCTGTACTGGAGGAATAAACTGTAGAATAAGTGACCATTTCTGTGCTTTTTAGACAGCCACCCAATTTTTGGTTTGCCTAGGACTGTTGTGTATTTCCATCCCTTACCATTTTCATCTTTTTAACTGTATAACAGAATTTCCAGGTTCGTAGGGCCTGATTTAAGAGCACAGTATCTCGCCAGTGCCTGTCGAGTGTTTCCCGCTGCGTACCGTCAGCCGTAACTCTGCCTGAACGTGGCGTTTGGCCATGGTGGATACACCTCGATACCGAGCAATTACTTTGGAGTTGGTGGCCAATGTTCCAGGCTGGCAATTTTCATTCTTCCCGTTGCGCTTGAGCTACTTGTTAGGCTGACTGTGGAGATTTTTATTGCATGAGTATTAAAAGGCTTAACCGGAGTGGAGAGAGGCAGGCAGCAGTTATTAGAGCTGCTTTCTAAATTATTTATCTAGCTAAAAAGTGAAATCTGATCTTACTTTCCTGACCTGCCAGGAGCTAGTAGCATTCAGTTTCTTTTTTTAAGTGTGCAGAAAAGAAATAAAAGTTTAAATGATGTCCTTTAGGTTATTCGTTTACACGGAGGAAGTTGTAACTAGACCTGGTAGAAGAATAGCATTTGTGTTGTTTCTAACAAGCCCTGACAGAAAGGAGGAGTTTTAAGTGTGTGGACCATTAATCAAACCCCTAAAATCTAGTGGGAATATGCATTTCGATTTACGTGCACTGATCTGTTTCACAAGTTCTTTGATAATTAGTATAAGCACTTTATTTAATTGAAAAAATCAGGTAATTCTTCAGGCAGCAGTGTGGAAAGATTCTTCTTAGTTCCGGTTTGCACTAATCATGTCCAATTGCTATTTTCATGTCAGCTCTAGCACTGAAATCCACATTTGTTCCCTTTTCTCTCACAAACGCTCAAAAGGAATATTACGCTGTGGAAATTGCAGCTTATAGCATTTTCTAATTGCTTTCAAAGCCGTTCAGTTCTGGGAGCATATTAAGCAACCGGCACTTAAAAGCTGGTGATCTCTTACATAAAAATATTAGCCCAAATATTTTTATTTGCCGGCTTTTCAGCGCATCCAGTTTTAGGGCTGATTTTTAGACCCTGTGGTAGCCGCACATGCTAATGGAGCTGCTGGAAGCCCCGTTAAAAGGGAGTTGCAGCGCTGTACATGCTGTGGGTGACGTTCAGCTTTGATTAAATGCTGTAATAAAACCTGCATCTGTGTTGTTGTTTTCAAAAGGAAATTCAGAAGGGAATGCTGAATACAACTCTGCTTTTGGTTTATCTTTTGATCTTTTTCCATCTCAACGTGTGTCTCCAATGCTTCTAGATGGAGCATTTGGGATTTTTAAGTAGGGCTCATTTAAGAAATTTGCTGCCGCTGACAAGACAGGAGGCAGAAGGTACAGAAGTGTGGATCCTACCCAGCACAATCCTTCCCCAACACCAACTCTCCCATTCCCTCTGACACCTTCACTGGCCCGTTTGGCCATAGCACAGCTGGTCTTGGACAAAGATAGAAGTTCTGGTAAGGTGCACATTTATCTTCATCACCTTTTCTTTCCTTCTCTCCCTCCTTTCTCTGCACTGTGCTTTTCACTCGCAGGCACGCTCTATTTTTTAAAAGATATCTTTGCAGCACGCAGTCAGTCTTGCTCGTAAAAGGCTCCTGGCTTCCCTGCTCTTGGCAGAGTGGATGAAAATTGGTCGATGGTGCAAAATAGTAAACCCAGGACGTGCTCTTGTGCTCTGGAGCGAGTGCTGTTGCAGCAGATTTCACTGAGGAGAATGTAGGTGTGTGGGGAGGGGACAAGGAAAGTCAGCGAGCACAACTGAGTGTTCTGTTGGGGCGTGGGACCTCGGGGCTCTGCTCAGTGAGTTGAATTTTCCCCTCTCTGGGGCAGTTTTTTGCAGATTTTCTCAATATTCCTTCTATTAAGAGTAACAGCAGCATTTCTGCCAGTAAAATCTCGAGTATTCACAAGAAATACTCGATTTCTTGTGTCCAATTATTGTACATTGTGGGATCTGAAAAAGACTTTGTCTGAAGGCTGGTCCTTTTCCCTTCTCTTGCTTTCTTTTAAATCGGTGGATCAGATCAAAGTTTGCTCTCTCCTTCCCTTGCCCTCTTTCTCAAAACCTATCCCTCTCTCATCCTCAGCCTTACACTCTTCCCCTGCTACATCTGGCTTGGAAATGAGGTGGCTTCTAAGAAGACAATCACCCAGACCTGCAGGGAGAAGAGTCCCTGACTTAATTAAACCTTATCAGATCTGCGTGAACACTCACACGTTAACCATTGCAGTGCTGAATTATTGAAATACTAATCTTGAGGCTTGCCTTTTCCTAGGAATCTTGGGGATGAGCAGCACATCGCTAGGAACACTTACTGCTCTTCTAGTTTATTTGGGGTTAAAAGCCTTTTCACCCAGGATTGTCGATAAGACAAAGATAAGAGGTTTGCTTGAAGTTCTTTCCTTGCGGAGCTTCTGAAGTAGGTGCTGCGAGGCTGCCCTTTAAGGTGGGACTGTTTGCTTTTTGTGGTGAGTGGAGGTGGGGAAGCTGATACAATAAACTTAGTTTGGTTCTCTCTGCTCCGCAAATGAAAATTCAGAAGGGCATTCGGACAAAATACTATATTTTGGACAAAAATTAATGATTCAGTGCATTTCCTCAGCGTGTGTGAGGCCCTCTCTTTGTTTATAGACTCTAGCAAAAGTTCTCTAGATCTTGCAAGAATCAAATAAAGAAAGCAGTCTTCCAGCCTCCACCCTGATGCCATTGTTAGGTGTTTCTGACCACAGGATTCTTGATGCAGAAGCCTGAACTGACGTAGGCTGTTTCTGTGATCCCATTTTGAGGGTAGAGGCATCTGGGGCAAGGGACAGGGTAAAGGGGCATCTTTAAGGCTCCAGCCTCAGTTTTGAAAGAATATGCCAGGATGTACAAAGTTTGATCGGTGGGCTGCGTCAGGACCCCATCCGCACTGTGATTTGATTAATTCAGGTGTTACTGGGGTTGAAGTGTAGCGGTGCATATCCTGCCTAGGTGTGTGGGGAAAGAAAAGAACTGGCTTTACCACTTGTCAGTGATATTTAGCTGTGCTTAAAGTTGTCCTCATCTCTTAAAACCTGTTCCCAGCTGGCCATTTCAGGCGCTGAGAAGGTGATGTCGAGTGTATTTTGATTTGTGCTTTATTTAAGGCATACTGAGTCAGTGTTCAATGAACGGCACCGGGTCAGAACTGAATCTCCTTTCTGTATACGATTGCATTCTTTTGCTGTCAAATTTTTGTTCTATGTAATCTACCAGCCCCCACCCTGTTAACAAACACAGCCCAGTCACTCTGTTGTCATATTTTCTTTTCAGGTGAACAATCAGAATAATGTTCAACATAAACCTGTTGGAGAACCTGAAGGTTTACATCAGCAGCCGACCTCCGCTTGTGGTCTTTATGATCAGTGTAAGCGCTATGGCAATAGCTTTTCTGACACTGGGGTATTTCTTCAAAATCAAGGAGATCAAGTCACCAGAAATGACAGAGGTAGGTACAAAAAGTTCCTGAGGTGAACGGTGGGAATATTAATTTGAAAAACATTCCCAGGGCGAAGGAATTGGTTTTTTTTATCCCCAAAAACACTCATGGGAGTGTGCAGGGTCTTGTGGGAGATTGTCTTCATTTAGACTTGCTTCTAATTTCATAAGAAAAGAGGCTATTGGTGTGAATGTTTGAATAGTCTTGTCTTCTTTTGAGGATGAGGCCAAATCACCTGACATGGGTCTTCCCTACTACAGCTAGAAGGCTTTCAGATTCTGTTTCCACGCTCTGTTGTGTCAGCTAGCAAGGGGGGACCTTATAGTGACCTTCCAGTACCTGAAGGGGGCCTACAAGAAGGCAGGGGAAGGTCTGTTCACAAGGGTTTGTAGTGATAGGACAAGAAGTAATGGTTTTAAGCTAGGAAAAGATAGATTTAGGTTGGATATTAGAAGAAAGTTCTTTAGCATGAGGGTCATAGAGCACTGGAATGGGTGGTGGAGGCCCCATCCCTGGAGTCATTCAAGGTCAGGCTTGATGAGGCTCTGGGTAACCTGACCTAAGTAGATGTCCCTACTTGTGTAGGGAGGTTGGGCTAGATGACCTCTAGAGGTCCCTTCCAGCCTGAAACATTCTATGATTCTGTGATTCTATGTTTGTGAAACTTATCTGGTAGTACTGTGCTGTAATGAGGGAAACCATCCCAGAAACCGCTCATAGCCTGAGCGTGGCAAGAACAGACCAAGTTAGTGTATTCCTTCTGTTGTGGAAGGAAGGATATTCTGCTGCTGCGCTGAGCAGCGGTCAGGCGGTGGCTGGGATTGAACACATCTAACTCTGTAAACAACTTGCCTGGTTGTTGAGATAGCCATGGGGGTGTTTGTGCTTGCTTTGTGAGCCGTGTAATTTTTGTTAAATGGATTGGAACAGGGCGGGATGATACGTATCAAGGTCTGCACTGCTCCAGAGAAGTGGCAGCCAACAGCTAACTTGGTAATCTGGTTGAAATCTTCACATTTGTTTTAAGGACTGGAATACTTTCCTCTTGAGATTTAATGATTTGGACTTCTGTATATCCGAGAACGAAACCTTAAAGCATCTCATCAATGATACCACAACTCCAGAAAGTACCGTGACTAGTGGACAGGCAAGATCTTCTACACAGTCTCCACAGACTCTTGAGGACTCTGGTCCAATAAACATCTCTGTTACAATCACGTTGACGCTGGACCCACTGAGACCGTTTGGTGGATATTCTCGTAATGTCACACATCTAAGTTCCACAATTTTTGGACACCAGATTGGACTTTCAGGTATGCCAGACTTGACCTTTATAAATTGAATGATACCTCTGCAAACAAATGAAAATCCACCAGCTTATTATTGGGGAGATCAATCTTTTGCTTAGAACACGTATGTGTTTCCAGACTTCTTGTGAGTATATTCCTATAGAGAGCCCTTCACTTGTTTGCTGGAAAAACTTTTCCCTGCATTCAGAATGGAAAAAGAACCTACAGGTTTGCCAAGATTAGGCTTTGCAGTTTTAAATGATTAACCCAAGGACAATGGAAGGTAATTTCTAAGCCAACAAAATTCCAAGTGGCAAAAGCTTCTACGGCGACTATCTTTGGTTCTATCTTGATACATTTTCAAGTCCTTAACTTCTATTTTAAAGGCATATATAAAGTGTAATACATTAGAGGTC
Organism: Eurystomus gularis; assembly: GCA_013400335.1. Taxonomy (NCBI): domain Eukaryota; kingdom Metazoa; phylum Chordata; class Aves; order Coraciiformes; family Coraciidae; genus Eurystomus; species Eurystomus gularis. The sequence goes on along the minus strand of VZZY01009599.1, from coordinate 400,763 downwards.
AAGTAGCATGTCGTCTAAAAAAAGCAGTTTATCCAAAAAGCGCATAGATGAATAAGCTTCAGTATTGCAAACGGCAATAGGATGGTTACAATTTCTGTGGTGTGAAGAGACTGATCTGCTCTGCGGCTGCCCTGCCAGTAAGTTTTGACTGAAGATTGTAGAAATTGATAATAGAACCTCATTGAATTGCAGCTTTCAGCCAGGGTTGCATTTTATAATAATGCCTGAAGGTGTCTTGAACGTCAGAGACCTGTGAAGAGACATTTCCCATAGCTGTAAGTCTGTATTACTGTATTTTATTTTGTTTTTTCACTGCTTTAAGAGCTGTCAAATGCAAGTTCCATTTCCAGTAGCCTGGATTTATTTTTAGTACGAATACATCCACATGGAGTTAACGTACGGTACCTAATCTGCAGCTCATTATCTGCTGGCACCTTTTTGTTTACACAAATATCTCCAATTTGAAAAGTAAGCACAAGAAAAAGCAAATGTGGAACAAAGTGTTTTGGGAGGAGAAAGGCTAAAGATCTGTGATTTTACTTTCTAATTGAGTTCTCTGAACATGCACGAATTCACTTATAAATTGTGGGGTTTTCATTTCTGAAAGGAGCTTAATGACCCCATTTCTTCTGGGGGGAGGAGAGACTAGAAAAAACAGCAGCTGAGGTTTTTGTAGTTTGGTTTGGTTTTTAACTTTCTTTGTGCTCTCTTTGATAGTAAAGATCCTGGCTGACTTCAAAGGTACAGATTCAGGGCGATGGTTGCTGCCTTAGTCATTTGAGTGTCATCCTTATCCTGGTGACTGTTGCTCAGATACTTTTGTGAACAAAAACCAACTTTGCTTCTCTTTTTCTCAAAGGCAGGGAATCCCATGAGGAGATAAATATTACATTCACTCTGCCGGCTGCCTGGAATTCAGATGACTGCGTTCTTCACGGCCACTGCGAGCAGGTCGTGTTCACAACCTGCATGACTGTGACAGCAGCCAGCAATGTGTTTCCTGTCACAGTGTAAGTGCATTTTAAACACTTGGTGATTAATTCCTCAGCTGGTTCTCTGAGGTTGTTACTTCCTGATGAACGTTATTGTTGACTGTAAAACCCCTGCCTTGAGTCTTGAGACTTCTGCTGTCTTCTAACGTTTTTCTGTGGATGTTTTGAACTATAGCCCCTACAGATTTGAACAGATTTTTCTGTGGATGTTTTGAGCTATAGCCCCTACCTGCCACCTGTGATGTAAACTTCACTAGCAAGAAAAGAAGCCATGAATATTTAAGAAAGATACCCTATAATTTAGTTTCAGTACCTTGTGTGAGAGTTAAGGCTTGACACTAAGGTTCTTATCCTCTTCCCTGCTGAGAGATCAGCGTAAGCCAAATGCTGCTTTGCTACCATACCCCAGCAGGTACAGACCTTTTATCAAAATAGTTTCCCTTTGTCTTCTCTAGACTCCCTGGCAGCATACCCTGGAGAACCACCAGATAGATTCACGTGACTGTGTGAAGCCTTACAAAACCCAGTGTTTTTCTAATTAAGCTGTGGGATGTGGACTTACTGGAACTACGTGCAGTTAAATTCTGATCTTAGCGTAGGAATCATATGCTCTTCATACACCCTTTTGGTTAAGCTTTGTGTTTTGTTGTTGTTTTGGAAGGTCCGAAATAAAACCATGTTTTATGCTGCTGTTGAGAAGACGGGGCTAGACTCAATTCTAAAAGTTACCCTTGCTGAACATGGAGAATGGCAATTGGGGTGCTAATTATTTCTGTTTTTCTGCAGTCAGCCACCACATTGTGTTCCTGAAACCTACAGCAATGCTACACTTTGGTACAAGATCTTTACCACAGCACGGGACTCTAATACAAAATATGCACAAGACTATAACCCTTTCTGGTGTTACAAAGGAGCAATCGGAAAAGTGTATCACGCTTTAAATCCCAAACTAACTGTTATAGTTCCAGATGTAAGTGCCGTGGTGTTTTTGTATGTTATGTAGAATAAATGCTTAGCTCCTATTTAATTGAATAGGGTTCTGTTAATGTCCTGAAATCGTCCTATTCGGCACTGGTTTATTAGGTAGTGAAGGGCTGAGACAAAGCTGGGTGCGCTTTGCCCCTGGGGTGTGATGGTCTTCATGTAATCTCCCCGTGCCTCATGGCTTTTAATATCTACCATTTATTTTTTAAGTTGACTGAAGACTCTGCCAGTCCATGGGAAGAGATCTCTAGGACAGATTTTTAATATAAGGAACGTTTTGGCTCTTTGTGCCACAATTAGGAATCGCTTTCATTACTACGGCAGCTGTGAAAGTTGATTCATGAAGTAATTTCTGTGAAGTAATTCTGATAATTATTGCCTTAATATAAAACAGCAGCTATTGGTGCATTGTCAGTAAATGGTTTTAATTCTCTGTGCAGGATGATCGCTCTCTAATAAACCTGCATCTCATGCATACCAGTTACTTTCTTTTTGTGATGGTGATTACAATGTTCTGCTATGCAGTTATTAAAGGCAGACCAAGCAAACTGAGGCAAAGCAATACAGAATTCTGCTCTGAAAAGGTGAGTCTGTGTAATAACAAAATATTGACTCCGATAAAAAAACATAGAAAACCTCCTTCTTTACGTAGTACAGGCTGCTTTTTCTTATCTCTGGAGACGTAGATTTAATTCCCTTTCAAAGACGTGGGTATTTCGTTGTGGACAGTACAGATGGGCGCTACAAAATACATACGTGTGCTTTGTAGATCCTCAGAGTCGGATTTCTCTCCTGGAGAAGTGGATTGTTGCAGTTCAGTAAGTGCCGTAATGTGACTTGTGCTGTAATGCCAACGGTGCTTGCAGGAAGCACTGAATAGATGTCATCGAGTAGTTCTATTTATCTTTTAGCACAACAGACTGAAAACTTTGAATAAAACATGATACTTGATGGTTGTTAATCAGAATTAAGAGTGACAAGGCTGTTGAAGCAGTCAGTGTTCAGCACTGCCTTGGAGACCCCACACTTTGCTTGAAGGATTAAATATGAGTGTATTTGATTGTGAAGTAGGAAGCTAATGCTGGCACCTTTTGACTTAGTGATATTTTGTAGCATAAGCTTGTTTGGCTTTGGATTTTTGTGTTTGGTTTGGGTTGTTTTTCTTAAATGGATAATGCTAAGTACAAAACACCTTCAGACTGACTTTGATTTCCTTTCCAAGTTAGACTTTGCAAGGTTCTTTGAAAAGGCAAGGACAGATACGCCAGCTGCATGGAGAGAAGTAATATCACTGTTAACGGGATTAAGAATTTGACTTTTAATTAAATGTTTTCTTTTTCTTTTGTTTAGGTTGCTTTGTCAGAAGCATAATCCATCCTCTCCTTTTACTGAGAATGACTGAGAACCGTAATCATTGCCTGCTGAACCCAGAATGGGTCTTAACACTCTGTGAATACATTATCTTGCAATGTTGGTTTATTCCAACCAAAGACATTTCAAGTGCCTGTAATTGATTTGTACATATTTATAAGAGTATATTCAGAGTAAGTCAGATGATGCACTTGTTCCGCATTGTAGTGCGGCCGGAAACTTTCAGTCTTTACCTGTGGACATAGCCGAATGTTTGTGTAGATATGTTTAGTGATATGGCTACATATAGTCAGAGCAAGATATTTTTGTCTAGCTGCATCCGGGCAGGTTAAGATGCCTTTGCAAGTGTCTCAAACAAACCAACAGATCTTTGTTTTTTGCCCAATGATATGTACAGTGTGTTTGAAACAGTATGCACCTTTGATATAATACTGCATTTCCAAAGCCACCAACCTACAACATTAATTAAATGTGTATTTGTGTGGCCTAATACTTTCTTCCATTTGCTCCTTGCTTGCAAGAAAAGATATAAACATTTTAGATTTTTCTTTGTTGTTTTTTTTTTAAGGAGATACATATTCACATTTAATAGTGCTGTATTTAGGACAAACTTGTGCTTTTATTCATAGTAAAAAAAAATGAAGAAGTGAAGTCCCATTTAAAAATGTTTCTTATTCAAAAGTGCTACGTTTGATTTTGGTGGGTTATATTTGTTTGGTTTTGTTTTTTTTTTTGTCCTTTGGCTTGCTGAATGCCAGAGAATCAGTCAGCATAGAGACTATCTGGAAAGCTTTCCCCTTGGCCTCCCATCCGCAGCCGTCGAACCAAGACTGTGCGTCTCTGCTGCAGAGCAGCTTTCCCTAAACTTTTTTTTTTTTTTTTTTCTAGAAAGTGAAACTTAATAAAAAGATGTATTGTATGAACGGTCTGTTGGGGCTCCACACAGCCTTGGGCAAGTGCAAATAATGAAAGGAAAAGAAATCCCATAGTCGGGTATAGAGCTTCGCTTTGGGACTCTCCATCCAGCTCTGAAGGGCAGCTGAAAATGACACTTTTATTAGCGTTGTCCCATTTCCATTCAGTGCTGTCCACTTGGGGGAAATGACAAGGGGAGTACTCAAAGCTGTTGTGATTAAGGTCAAAGAAACCACACAGTAAAACACACACACTTCTCTGTGTCCATTCTGAACTCAGAGGTTTTATTCTGTGCGTTTCTCCCTTTCCCATTCTAGCTTTTGCTGTTTCTTTCTGGCTTCTTACTGAGTAGCTTCCTTAATTGTCAGGAGTCGGGGTTTTCCTGCAGACGTTTCCACCACTGCTTTTAAAATCTCACTGGTTGCCTTAATTGACCCTTCATCTTGTCTTTCAGCTCCCTTGTCAGGTAGTGTAACTGGAGGTCAGCATATAGAATACACGTAAGCTTTTTTCCCTCCTGCTTTCGCTCGAAACTACACAAGAGAAGAAACCCAAGTCAAAATCTCACAGTCTCGATGATGCTGGCGTAAGATTCTTAGTTTGTTACCTACAGAAACTTTTGAACAGTACCCTACTGGTCTGTATGTGTGGGACTTCAGTAAGTTCAGGAGCGTTTGAAGCAAAATAGTCGCACTTTTCTTCAGAACACGTTTCCTTTATAGAATTTCAGTTACTTAAGCGGTATTAACTAACATGCATTTTTCTCCAGGGATGTCAAGGCAAAGCTTTAGAGATGGCCTAGTTTGAAGTCTAGGGATAAAATGAAGCTTCCCGTTTTCTCCTGATGCTGCTATGTGCTAACAGCGCTTCACTGAAGTGAGTCGGTGAAGTCAAAACAGGTAGATGGCTTCTCATGAAAACTGCCCGAGCTGTTCCTAATTCACACATACCCAGCCTTCTGCATTAATACTCACGTCTAGAGTTGCCTACGAGGGTGGCTGGATCTGGGGACCAAAGGCAGGAACAGGAATGGATTGCGGTGGCGTTGCAAAATCTGGAAATGCCTAGAAAAACCTCCCAACATAACGCGACTCCTTTAAAAAGGCAGAGCCGAGTCCTTTGGTTCGGCAAATTAAAGCTCAGACTCCAAATGTCCAAACTGAAACTTGGTCTGCTGGGGAAAACAGATGGTGGGGTTTCGTGATCTGCTTTTGCTGTTTGGTAATTGAAGGAGCCTGCTTTGCAACTTATTATCCACCGTATTGAAGCCCCCAGAAATAGTAAGTTTGCAACCCATGAACACAAAAGGGAGATGTGAAAGAGTTGTATTTCTTGGCCTTAGTTTATCCCTTTGCACCCCTGTGTTGCAGCGGAGAGGTGAGGGTGTCCGTCGGGATGAAACGCTGCAATCCTGAGGAGTGTTGGATTGTTCCTAGGCGCGATGTACAAAAGTTAAATGCAGCCAAACAGAAGAGTAAAAACCTTAATATTAAAGTTCAGATCATATTGATCTTTCCTTTTTTGGTTTCCTTTTTCTTTTTAACTATGACTTGAATCAGTTTTGATTCTATTTGTACGTGTTTTCTTGTTCTTAGAAAGCTGCCATTTTCTTTTGCATTTTTCTTTGGCATTACGTAGAAAATCTGAGCCTTGGTTTTCAACCCTCTGCAGGTGATTGTAGGGTTAAGATGGCTTTTGTGTTTCGTTTTGTTCTTACATTTCACTTGTCTTGTTGCATGACGGTTAATAGCTGATTTGGAAATGACATTTCTCTCCTAGATTAATTTTGTGTTTGTAAGATGTGCATATTGCTTTGCAGAATAAAAACAATGATGTTTATTCTGTTGTCTTTATTTCTGCTGCCCAGTTGCTGTGGCGGTTTCATAAATCACCTACGTTACATGGACCATGGAGGAAATTGGTAGTAAAACTCTGCAATAGACTGGAATTTCAAACCCTGTGTGTACCTGTGGTGCAGTGAGCATCTCATGTAGACTTTCTTTTTTCTTCTTGACGTGTAGGGAATGTAGCTGGTGCCCATCACGAGAAGTGCAGAATTTGTGACCTAGACCCATCTCTCTGCTGTTCTTTGAAGATGATCGTACCTTCCACTGCCTCCTCCCTACAAGTGCTGTGTATCTTACTCAGCTGAACCCAGACCAGATGCTGAGTGCCTCAAAAGTGCCTTGCAGGTGGCTGGAGATCGTTGGGGAACGTATGTGGATGGCTGTTAGAATGAAGATGGTGTATCTTGTTAAATTCTAGCTCCAGTGACTGTGCAGCCTGGAACAAGTAGCACCTGCTATTTTTCGGTGCTTGAGAGAGTAGGAAAAACATACTTTGTTACGCTCTTGGAAGCTTGTTAAAAGCCAGGCACGGTTTATTTGACAAGTGCAAGGAGTCCAGCCTGTCTTCTGAAAACACTTTGAAGCACCCAAACGGTGCCTGTTCAGATCTGGTGGCGAATTGGAACATGGTTTAAAAGGAAATCCGTGACATCGTTTTAGAAGTTTTACCAGGGAGACTGAGTATTGGTGAGGGAGAAGTGACCTAATAGACTATTTTTTACACATCCTCTTGGCACAGCTGTAGGAAACCTGGCTCGTTCTGAAATGCCTGCCCTCAATGAGCCTCGATGCCCTGTGTTAGTGCGGTCTCAGCTTCAAGAGAGCCTGTCCTGTAGTGAGCAGAGCAGCCGCCTTCGGCCTCCGCTGCGTTCTGTCCCTCAGCCAGCAAAGAGGAAGAGAAGTCGGACACGTGCTCACTTGTTTTCTGTTAAACAAACTCTCTTTCATAACTCGAGCAGCCCCTATTTGGCAAGTGCGCGGCTTTGTTCAATGAGTTTCGTAGAAGAGCAGCTTCCTTGAAGAAAATCCTGTTTTCATAGCTCTTCCTGCATAAGGTTACACTTGAGTAAACTTAGAGGAGGTTCTGCAGGGAGTTCCCACTGGGGAAAATGTACCTGGTGAATCAATAATGCGATCAAATTAATTTTGTTCTAGAGTAAAGGTGAGCAACCTGCTGCTTGGAGTATTTCCCAAGACTCTTATGTAGGGAAAGTCGTGCTGTAATTTAGTGCCATCACCTTAAGTCAGGTTCTTTCAAGGCTCTTGATGGCATGAGGAGCTTAAAATGAGGTGTTTTATGCAGAGGGTACCATGGGGAGGCAAAAAAAGGCTGGTCTGATATTTCCAGGTGCTGGGAGGTTGGAAGGGCGGGGTGGGCAGAAGGGATTCATTCGATAACACTGTAATCGGGCTGTTTGCTCGTAACGATGATGTTTGTTAACAAACTGAAATAAGGGCAATGAAAAATTACGTAAAGCTTGCTCATCTGGAAAAAATGCAGGCGCTGTGTTTGCAATCAGATTACATCGAACGTTAGGAGGCTGCTGCAGATTGGGATGAGACGGACCATCTGCCATCAGCGATGGCATTCCTCTAATCGGGTGCTTTGTGCCAAATATTTTGGTATTACATGAAATTGCAGAAAATGAAGAACAGCATCTGTCTTCTCGCATCAGCGCCTTCCTCCTGCAAGAGAATTGCTTTTGCTTTTTTATTTTTTAAAACAGCCTCAAAGAAATGTTGTTCCCAGAAGTCGATATGAATGAGTATGCTGGCAGCTGCTGAGATTTGGGGTGTAAAGTCTCCTTTTCCCTCCAGCACTAATCAGAACTTTGCTAATGATTAATTGCCCGGCAGAGCGAGGAAATACATCTGCAGCTAGAGGTAGAAACCCATGTTTCTGTTAAACGTGCGACTTGTTTGTCTGCTGTTGAACTTTTGATTTCTCAGCCCCACAATCTTCCTCCTGGAAGATCCTTGAGAAGTGGCACAAACAAAGGTTCCTTTGTGGCATCCACTGGCCCGGTGTCCTTTCTGTCAGCTTTTGCCAACTTTCCAGGTGTAGCCTGGGGACTGACCTTGAAGTGTTTGTTAACCCTGGGTTGAAAACAGCTCAGCTGAACAACCCACAGCAATGCTGAGAAGCAAGGTATGAGCTGCCTGGATTGGGATCTTCTGAGTCACCATCCCGGGAGGTGTTCAAAAAAGGGGTAGATGTGGTGCTTTGAGGCATGGTCTAGGGGTTCGGGAGATGTTGGACAAAGGTTGGACCAGATGATCCTTGAAGTCTTTTCCAACCTAAATGATTCTGTGATTCAGCATGGTGCTGAGCGTTGCCCTGGTCCTGCAGGAGATCTGGGTTCCTTGCTGGGTGACTTCTGCAGCTTGCTTGGTGTTTGTAGGTCTCAGTTTCTTCTTTATAAAGGGTTTTTACAGCTCTGCTAAGTACTATGACCTTTACTGGTAGAAGTAACTTATCCTTGCCTAGAAAAGGCATCTGTCTGACCGTGCTGCTACCAGGAGGGGAGGCTCTGCCCAGACCTGCAAGGCTTCCCACCAGAACCCGTATTCCCTATTTGCCTTTGGAAGGTGTTTCTTTACAGGGTGTTACAAACAGTTGGGACCTAAGCATAGGTTTCTTTGTGCTAGCTCTACTGTTAACTCCTTGCAACGTGATTCTTGCACCTCAAAGAAGTAAATAACCACATGAGATTTACCAAAAAAAAAAAAAAGAAGCAAGGATAATCCATAGACCGGTTTTTTCATAAGGTTTGTGAACAAAACATTTCACACCACACTACGTGATGACTTATCCTTCAAAAAGATTCCTTTTGGTAATGACCTCTCGTGTAGCAAGAGGGGGCTTTACAGGGAGGAGGGTGGCACCATCCCCGTGATGGTCTTGCTATAAATCANGCAAGAGGGGGCTTTACAGGGAGGAGGTGGCACCAGGAGGGTGATGGTCTTGCTATAAATCGTGCCACGGAGTTTTGTCTGTGGAGAACGGGTGAGAGTCCAGGAGCAGCTCAGGTGAGGTGAGGGACTGAAAAATGTGGGTAAATCCGTGATGTCCTTGCACCCCAGAGCCCTGTGTGAACAAAATTGTCATCTTCTAGTGGGCACAAACGTCAAGGAGCACGATGCGGGGCCGTGGCTGTGCGTGTCTCCTCCCAGAAGCACTCGCCGCGGCTCAGCACCCCAAGCAGGATTTTCACCCTGGAGTTCAGTTCTGTCTCCCCAGGACTCTCTCTTTGGCCAGCGTCTCCCCCAAACCCTCTCCCAGTGTTTGCCGCGCAGCTGGGGCCAGTTACTCCCTGTGCCGTTGCGGAGGGTCCCAGGTGGGTGCATTCACCACTTTACAGAGTTAACAAGGAAGAGCTGATTGGGTTTGCTCTGATAACTTAGCTAGAGCCAGGTGTGCTGGGAGCCCTGGCCCAGCGCCTGGAGAAGGCCACCTGTGAGCTGGATTCTGGCCGTTGACGCGCAGGAGGTGCTCATCACCCCTGATTGCCCCTCAGCCGGCTGTGGTTGAGCTGGGGTGCCACCACCCAGCACTCCCCGCTGCTCCCCTCCAGCGGGGTCACTCCTCAGGGGACCCTGCCCCGCGGAGGTGTTTGTTTGGATGGGATGGGTCAGCACAACGCAAGTGACCCCTTGGAAGCGAACAGGCTGCGCTGGAGCTCCTGGATCCCTCCTGGTCACGGTGAGTCTCTGCGTGTCTGTGGGGTGGGGGCTGCGGGGGCCCCTCCAGTGGTGCCGTGGTGGAGCAAAACTGACCTTCAGAGTGAGCTCAGAGGGTTTTAGGAGACCGTGGTAAGGGCTTGTCTGGGGCTCGGAGCGATGGGGGTGGCTGAACGTGCCCCTGAAACTCGGAGCCTCACCTTCCTGGAGCCCTGGTCGTGCTCGTTCGGGCTCGGCGAGGGAGCGGGCAGCGGGGACGGGAACGTGCCGGGGAGCGCTCGGTGGGGTCAGTGCTCCCGCAGGAGACCTGGGAACGCCTAGAAACGAGGAGAACCCAAGAGCCGCTCCGGCTCGGGAAAACAAGTCTGAAACTCCTGCAAGTCCTGAGAACAGACCGAAACCTGCGAGCTGGGGAAGGGGGAGCAGCCGGCGGGGGCCGTGCAGGGCGAGCTGGAGCCCGAGAGCAGCGGGCTGGGGGCTCCCGGGCCGAGGTGAGGAGATGGGGAGATGAGATGGGGAGATGCTGGCGGTGGTGGCTCGGCCCTCCCGGCGGAGCACCGCTAGATGGTGGCAGGAGCTCAGCCTTGGACCCGCGTTGCTGGGCCCGGAGCGGGTGTTTGTCCTGCCGGGCCGGACACACGGACCCTCTTCTGCGCCTGGCCCTGCAGGAGCGGGCGGCAAGGGGAAGGTCAACTCTGGCGAAGCTGCGTGAGAAAAGAGCAGCAGGGAGAGGGTGTAAGGGGCCCTGAGTCCTGCTCAGGGCAGGCAGGGGCTGTGTGTCCGTCTGTCCATCCCTGCTGCCTCCCTACCCACACGGAGCAGCCTCAGCCAGAGCCCTTCGGGTCAGCAGCTGGTGCTCCCGGCTCTGCCTGGAGCTTCAAGGACCCTCTCCTTGGTGAAATGCTCCATCGAGGAGACCTCGCAGCCCCCCTGGGGTGTCCGTGACCCCAGAGAGAGGTGGGAGCACCCCTTGGTGGGGCTGCATCTCCTGAAGGAGCTTCAGGAGCAGCAGTGCAAAGGTGGGCTGCTTCCCGCCTTCCCCTGAGAAATGTTTGGTTGTCAGATGTTGCGGACCCCCTAAAATAGGGGGGGGTTTCATTTAGTAAGGGATGAAAAATTGAACAGCAGCGGTTTTCCAGCCCTTTCCCCTCGTGTTCCCGGGCGGTCTCTAAGTTCAGGTGCTCAGTTGGACTTGGTTGGTGCCCAGGTTTTCTGCAGCGAGCTCAGGCACAGGAGTGAAGACGGATTTTAGAGCGAGGTTGGTTTTATCTCTAGCTTCCAGTGGAGGCCGTGCCCTTTGGCATCTGCTCCTGCACCAGACCCAGCTGAGGTGCCGATGGGGAGCGGGAGAGCTGTGAGATGTCCCAGTGGGAGAGTGGTTCCCAGCCAGTGCACAGAGACCTGCTGGGTTGCGGGGGGCTCTGGGTGCAGCTCCCCTCCTCCAGTCCTGCTCTGCCCCATGTTCCCCGGCTGCAACTGAGCAGAGCAGGAGACCACGCTGTGCCAAAACCCCTCCTACCTCACAAAATGCCTTGTCTCTTTGTCTCCATCTGCTGTATTCTCGATAAATGAACCTATCCTTCGGGCTCAGCAGTAGGCACGTAGTATCCCCTGAGTAGCATCCGAGGCTACGAATGCACTTTTAATAAGAAACAAATCTTTCATGCAACAGAGACCCTGTAGCGTTCCCAGGGCTACTTTGTAGGGTTTGAAGACTGGCTCAAAGCTGGTCCTACCAACTGGTGCTTGCTCCAGGTGAGTGTTGGAGAGAAGTAGCTCCTTGCTAGGTTCTGTGACAGAGGCAGCCCAGCACTTTGGCTCCGGCCTGTTCCCACAGGTCCTTCCATGTCTGCAGTTGCTTGGGGAAAGTCTGGGGGATTTGTTAATTTTTCCTGGGCCTTCCTCCCACACAGGGAAAGGGAACAGCAGGAAATTTGTAAGGAATAAATTGAGCTTGTGGATGTCCCCCACTGAAGCCCGGCCTGGTGAGCGGAAGGCTTACCGAGCAAAGGTCAAAACTATTAGGCAAGCCTGTTCCTGCTGTCAATTAAAGGAGGATTTGCTTTTCTCCCTTGCGACAGCCACAAACCTCAGCCCCCAGGTCTGATGTTGATGCTGGTTAAAAACACAGGGTCTGTCTTAATTCAGAATTAATATCAGAAGGAGAGAGGAGGTGTTTCCAGGAAGGTGGCTCAAAATCCTGTTGGCAGTGAGGCATTAGCATCTCCTGACCAGGACCCAGCTCCCGTGCCTGACTTTGACCTGAAGGCAATAGGAATTAGGCACCTAATTGTTATTTGGAGGATCTGAGCTTTCCCCCATCTCCTGTTTTAAATAAAGCCAGAGTCCCCGTGTTTCCCAGCTGTGGTGGATGAGGGAACCCTTCTCCTTTCTCCCCTTGCTTTGGATCTTACTTGAGTGACGATGCTCTGTGCACAGTTCCCGCTGGCTGATAGCAAGCCAGGCGAACTCGGGGCAGACCGCGCTGCACTTGGTGCTCTGGGAGCTCAGCCCGCTCGGAATTATTTATGACACTCCATCGAGCATGAATAAAACGGTTTGTGGGAATACAGGAAGCCTTCGTCACGGGAGATCTCCCTGCCCCAGGCACGCTGCTTGCCTGAGGATGCTCTGCCATCGCCGGAGCACCGCGGTCTGCCTGCTGTCACCGCAGCCCTTCTGCAGGGGTTACTGTCTCCCCAGCCTTTTGTGGGCAGGGGGGACAGGGAGCGATACAAAGCAGTTTTTCAGCAGAAAAGCTCTCTCCAAGCCGTTGCCCGGGCATGACTGTACATGCGTAAAACAAGTGACTGTGGTAAGGGGGGAAGGCTGTACCCTGGCACACAAGGCGGTTGTCATCTTCTCAAAGCCCAGGCACAGCTGGAGGCCAGCAGGGACCCTGGTGTCAATTAGAGCACCTTGAAAGCTGCTGTGTTTGAGCTGAGTGTCTGGAGGAAGGAGTCCCCAGAGTCAAGGGCTCATTGGAGCTCGGCATTGTGAGGACTCGCCTGCTTCTGCGGGGCTGGGGGAGCTGAATATGCTGGGGCAGATAATGGCCCCCTGGAACGGTCACCCTGACAAAGTCCAAATACGTAGAGAAGCACTTCCCTGTTATTGAGAGCTGGGATCTGAGCAGATCTCCTGAAAACTGAAGGGCTGAGTGTGAGCATGCACTGAGGAATACAACGCTGGGGCAATGTGCCCGCTGCTGCAGCGTCAAAGTCTCCTCTTGAGGAGTTTGTGGCATCACAGCAACAGATAGAGCTACATTTGAGCTAAAGTTCACAGCTGGCCAGTAATGAAGTCCGGCCTAACTGGGATGGGATGGAGGGGACGTGGTGATGCTCCTCAGGAGAAGGAGCACAGGGTGCAGGGAGGGTGCTTGCAGGGGCAAGGGGCTTCTCCCACTACCTGCCACCTGCCGCTGGCCACCTGAACTCGGGCAAGCCCCAAGTCCCTTGAGGCTGTCTGCGCTGCACTGCTCTGGCTACCATGTGAATATCTTAACCATCAGACTAGAGCCGATGAGCACGATCTCTCCAGGAACTGCTGTATCTGTATGGGACAGCCCAGAAGAGCTGTCAGCTGCCTGATGAAGAGGTCTCTCTGGTGGGGTCGGTCTCTTCTGGGGCTTCTTAGTAATGCTGGTAACGCTGCTGCCTTCTCCTCCCAGCCTTATTTCATGTCACACACAGCTTTGCCCATAAGTGTGCCATTGATTGCAAAACCAGATGGTACTTTGCTGCCAAGAGATTTTGGGAAACATCCCTCTCTGCTGCCGTCTCCGCAGGGGGCATCTGGGCATCGCTCTGCTCCTTTCCCCCAAATAGGTCACTTCCAGGCACAAGCCTCTGGGGTTTCTGCTGTTGCAGAGAGCTGCCAGTAAGACTGCAACCTTCGGTATGTGTGTGAGAGAGCCCATTCCTGGAAATGGGAAAACCCTCCATGGAGCTCACTATCCATCCACTCATCCCCCAGGCTTCTCCGTGCTGAGCATTAGTAGGGGTTGCTTTTCCTTCTGGCAAACGAAAGTGTTTGCGTTGGTTGGTTTGTTTGTTTGTCTCCTGCCAGGAGAAGATGCCAAGGATGTGTTAGAGGAGTTTAATTTCTTGCGCTTCCAGAGGTACTAAAACCAGAGGGTGAATCACTAATCCGTCCCGTGTGGGAAGGCAGGGATCTGTCTGGGAACGGCAGGGGGGGCATTTTTGAGGCTGATGTAAAGCGAAAGCCAACCGACTGATTTATTTGCTACCAAAGCCACAACAGAGGAGAACCCCCTCAGCAGAGCCAGAAAGATCATTTAAGCTAGAAATCTCCTTGATGTCTTTGGATTGGTCTGGGGGTCTGTCTTTGGGGCTTTTTGCCTTGTGTATGCAGGGGTGTTGTTAACAGCGGGGAGAGCTGCTGGTGCGTGGGGTCACCTCCTGCGCGTGGATGGGTGGAGAGATGCGGTGGGAAGCACGGCGTGTCAGAAACCAGCGTCACTGGTTTCTTTTTGGGGTGTTTTTTGGGGCTGTCATAGCTTTGACAAATGCTGATACAGGGCACCCAAGTCAGGATGCCCTGCTGTGATGCAGGACCTGACCAAGATGATTTATCCGTGGATGGAAGTATCTCTGTTGGGTTTTCCCTCGCCTACCACAACCACCCACTGCAACTGTGTTAAAAAACCAGTAGCACCTCTCACCTTGTACGAACCTCGCCCGTCTCGGTGCCTTGGTGCTGAGAGACTGGGGCTTGTGTGTATTTCTATTAAAATTCATGATGCACAATAAAAATTGTGGTGAGACTAACCGCTGTTCATGGAGAATTGAAGACTGCTGTTTCTGGTCGGGAAATGCTTTACAGAGCTAGGGGTGTGTTAGGAGAAAGCAGGCTTGAATTAGAAGCTTAGCCAGACCTCTGCAGTTTAGATTTTTTAATTTAAAAAAAAAAAAATCAACTCTCCTGTTCTGGTTAAGAGATATATATGATATATAAAGATATATAAAGAGATAAAAAAACTCAGGGGAACCCAAGAGACACCCTGACCTTGGTTTCTGGAGATCTCTTCATGCTCCTGCTCCTTGCTGCTTCTTGCTTTGTGTCCTCATCTGTAAAACAGGGATAAAACCTCTTGGTCCTGACAGTTGAGGTGATAGAAAGAGCCCCGGCTTGGGAGAGGGCCGATACTCCCAGCAGGAATGAGCGTTGGTGTGAGGCTGCTGTAGTCACAGGCGGCGGTCTTGCATCTCTGTATCGATGTTTGTTAAATGAGAGGTTGTGTTTTGGAAGGATTTCCTGAGGATGGCAAGGTCTGAAAGCCTCCCTGGGATGGCCACAAAGAAAGGCAGAGCTCGGTGCTTTCCGCCACGCTCGGGGTTAACGCTGCTGGTGCTCTCTCCTCTGAGGCTTGAATCCCAAATCAGATGTTCAGAGCCCTATCTGCAGGAATTCAAAGCACCCCTGGATTATTTCAACACTGACAGTCGCTGGGAGAGGGAGAGCTGCAGCATTTAACTTTGATTGGATTTCTCTTTCTTCTTGTGCCTTTTTAAGACTTTCAGGCCCACAACTTTCCCTCCCACCTCCCCAGGATCCACCCAAACACATCCATCTGCTCATCACTGATCTGCTGCTGTCAGACAGCCGGCTCTGCTCCCGTCCTGGGCAGCAGAAACGCAGCTGGTTGTGTTGACAGCCCTGTCGATAGCAAGAGCAAGGACTAGAAGGTGGCCGAGGGTGGAAGGTCTCCCTGTGCTTTCATGAATTTTTCTCCTGTTTGTGACCGGGGCATTCCCACACGACAGCTGAGGGAAATCTGGTGTGTCTGTTGTCCATACATGGGTTGACCTTCCAATGCCAGATGTGTCTCTGGGGTAACGTGTCCAAGTACAGGTTTCCTTCTGAAGGTGTCATATGAAATTCCAGACTCCGTTCCCTGCAAATTGCCTCCAGAGTGATCCAAAGAGACACATGCTTGGCTTTCCTCCAGGATTTGCTTATGGGTGGGCTTGCTCTAGCATTTGGGAGGCTGTATAACCTTACAAATTTGTGTCTAAAATGTCTGAAAATGTGAACGCACGTTGGCAACTTAATGGATCTGAACTGTGGTCACAACCAACTGAAGATACTTTGAAGAGCTTTGGCTCTTCTTTCCTGGTGGGGGTGTAGGCTATCCCAGGTCATCTACTGATTTGCCTCCACTTACAAAGAAGGGTGAGACTGAGAACATTAGTGCAAGGACTGAAGCAGTTGGGTCTTGGGATGTCTCATCGCCGCCTCTAAATAGCAATACTCCTCTGGCTCTCCAAGATTTAACACCCTCATCTTCTTACTGTGGAAAATAAGCTCTTTGCTCAAGAAGCAGGGGCTTTTATCTAGATTAGAGCTGAGAAGACTAAGCAGGGAAGAGGACTGCTACCATCTGGCACTTGGATGAGCTTTGTCTATTCTTTGCTGAATCTTTTTGTGGCTTTGGGTTAATTTGTGCTTGTTACGGTGAAAAAGAAAAAAAAAAAAAATAATTACTGAGTGCCTGAACTTGTTGTCCCAGGGCAAGAGCTTCTCAGCATCCCACTGCTCTCACCCTTCTGGTTAATAACAGAGGCTCTGGCTGGTTGAAGAGCTGTGAAGTGATGGCTGTGATTGTTGTGCTGATGATGGAGAGCCATAAATATGTCACTGTGGGCATGGCAGCGTGTTGGCTCTGCTGAGGAGCCGAGGAGCTCCTGCACAGGGCAGGGGTTTGGAGGATGGGCTCTTCGTGGAGTCCCTGCAGAGGAAGGATGGAGGTCTGACCCACCACTGCTTGATTTCTGTGGTAGTTTTCAATGTTAATTTTGCTAAGTGACCGTGCCTGTGGCTTTTAATCTCTCTGAGATTAAGCCCAGTGAGTGCGTTTGAAAATGTTGTTCTTCCAACCCTACGGTTCTTTCATGTCCGCTTTCCTCTCGCTCACAGTATCGCTGAGGTGCTGAGCAGTGCCGCGAAAGGAGCCCTGCAGTAAAGGAAAAATAGATCCACACTTCTCAACACCGTTTTTAATTTTCCCCCAGATTTTAGGTCTAAGTTTTGGGTTGCGGCTCATCCACACAGCTCGTCTTTTCTTTCGAAAGTGCCCCAAACCCTTGGTGCTCCCACCTGCGAAAGGGAGAGCTCTGTCAGCCCACATCCTCCTCCTCTAGCCCTGTTTTCTCTTTCTGTAAGAAAGCTGCAGTTTCTTTCCTTCTATTTACTTTCACGAAACGGTTTGTGCTGTTATTTTCTTGGTGTACCTCTGCTTGTCCTGATGAGAAAAATAATCCTGTTTGTGCTGTTAGGAAAAAAAAACCCACAAATAAAATTGAGAGGAGCAAATCTTGGCTTTCCTGGGTGGGAATCACCTGCAGCCTGAGGGCTGTGAGTTGTGCTGCCCTGGCCGTCTCTTCCATTCCTGCCCTTCTGCGTCCCCCCACAGTTGTTTTGTGTTTAGCATCTTCCTTTTATGAACACATTTTCCATCTGGGCTGGATTATTTAGGCATCCCAAGGAATGTTTTAAGCTGCATCTCCCCTCCCCCTCTTCCCGGGAAACAAATATTTTATTCAAAAGACTTCACCAGCCCCTCGTATAGTGCCAGTTAATTAATTGTTGCGCAGCGAACGGGGCTGTGGGATAGGAACAAGCTCGGGAGCTGGAGCTGAGTGAGCTCCGGGGGCTGAGCACCTGGGTCCAGGCTTCTCTGCCAGGTTGGAAAAGGGAAAATCCTTCATTCCATCAACTTTTCTGACCCTTTGAGAGTGACCAGAGGAAGAAGGGGAATGTTTGCCAGGGAGACTAAAATCTGAGCTGGACACAGTGCTGTGCTGCGGGGGGGGTCCTGGGCAGCTTGGCTGGGAATTAGGGCTGCTTACCTGGGGATATGCTCAGGGACCAGACCAGGGGAGCATCGGGATTTTAATGCCTCAATAAATCCTTTTGATATAATCTAAAACCAGGCTTGGTTTCACAAAGCCCTTGGCCGCTCCACTCCCCCGCTGCGGTGGGAGGGGGTGGAGAGCCGTGACCCCACGAGCACTCGGGATTGCTCGGCAAATTCCCTGTGAAACACGGCCAGGTTTTCTGCTAGGAGAGTGCCGAGTGAGTGTATCGTGCTGGATCAGGTCGGCCTGACTTGCATCGCCCTGTTTTGCTGAAATGACCCCAAAAACATTTGATTATTTCATTGAAACGAAATTGAATCTTGCTGCTGGTCTGTTGCATGATGCAAGTTATGCTTTCTGGCCTATTTTATCTCATGGATGAGGTTTCCCAGCAAGGTCTACCCCTACCCTGCCAGGCAGGTACCTTGTTAGGTCCGCTTGGAAAGAGGCATTGTCCTGGGTTCATCCCTGGAGCCCAGCCAGGCCGGGATCCTCCCCAGGAGAGAGGAGGAAGGCCAGAGGAAATGCATTATTAAAGAGGAACATGGCGTAACGATGATGCCAGCTGCCTTGCTTCCAGTCACTTTGTCACAGGAAACTGATACAAAAATTACTGTTTCCAAAACCAGAAAGTTTCCCTTGTGCAAGTGAATGTAAACTTTGATTTAGAATTATTTTTTAAATACCAACTTCTTACTCCAGGTTGGAAAGAAACCTGTGGTTTAAGCCTCTCTGTGGCCAAGAATTCTTGGATTTAGGTCAGTTTTACCCCGCGCTTAAGAGGTTTAAACTGTAAACACAAAAGGCTTCCCTTATTTCTGCTCAAAAGAAGGATCTTTCCTGTTTTATGACTAGAGAAGGTGCCTGAGCTGGATCACAGCATCACTTTGGACTTTGGGAAGGTCCAGATCTTGGTGCAGCCCATGCTGGGCATCTTACTTGTGCTTGGAAAAACACACCATGCCACTCTGTCCTCTAAATGGACTATAATTCTTTTCAGCTTTAACAAAGTTAAAATGAGGAGGGTAAAACAATTTTGTAATTAAACTAAGACTAGGCTGTTGTGCTGCACATGGTGCAGTTTGCCTCTCATAACTGAGAGTTGGAGCCTAAAATTTCTGCCCTTTTGAATGCCTGAAATCAGCTCCTTTGTCTTAGCTAAAGCCCACAATGATAGCACAGCTCGCCGAGAACACATCCAGTCAATGAACGTACGCAATCCAAAAGGGAGATGAAATTATGAGGATTTATTTGTTGCCCTCCCCCTTCCATCTGCATTTATTTCCCTTTCAAGCTCCATTGAGCAGCAGGTAACAGAGCCTAGAAATTAATAATTTATTATTTATTTTAATTCTGGAGAGCTGCAAATTTCTAGCCTTCTTGAAATGGCACGCTCGGGCGCCAAGGCTGATGGCAAACTCAGGCTGTAAACTTGTTTTTCCCTGACCCTTCTCGGCAAACGTGCCCAACCCCTGCATCGGGCAAAATGAAAAGGCTCCGAACAAGAGCTTAAGCGGCTTTACACAAATAGGATTTGCAGCAGTTTGTTTCTGATAAACAACCCCTGAGTTCAGCTCCTCCTACTCCGCCCAAATAGCTCGAGTGGATAGAGGTTATTTTGTTCCTCCTCTAAACAAAAGGCACCGTGAGCTCGGCTGGCGGTTTATTGGGAACATTTGTAAAGGTAACCGGGCTGGCATCACTCATCCCCTGTGTCTGGCGCTGAGATCTGAGGGGGCTGAGGCTGCCAAATAGCAGTGACTTGATGTCAGGTGCTGAACTCGTGGTCCCGGAGCAGCAGGTGATGGAGGCAGGGAGCAGGAAGGGTGGGATGGAGGAGCCCGGTGCACCCACAGCTGGGGGTGGTGGTGCTTTGTGGTATGTGAACGTTTTCACTTTTTGAATTGGTGGCTTCAAATCAGGAATGGGCAGAAATGGCTGGAAAGGTGGTGCCCGTGGTGTGAAATGGGCCAGCAAGCTTGGCTTGTGTCCTCGTGGCTTCATGTTGTCCCCAGAGCCTGGTGCTCAGAGCAGCACATCCATCACCCCAGGCCAGCTCCACCAAACAGGTGTTAATCCCAAAAAGAAATTAAAGAGCAAATAACCCAAGTGCTTAATCCAGTGACACTGGCACGTGCAAAACAGGCTCGATGAACTCCCTTGATGACTGATGACCCCTTTCCCAAAGCCAAATGCACTCAGAGTTGGGCTGTGGCGAGGATGGATGGGGTCAGCCCCTCCAAAATATTCATCTTCATGTCACAGCTGGATGCTGGGAAATGTTTGGAAACCATCAGGAGCATGAGTCAAACTGCCTCGTGGCTCTTGGCTCCAGCCGGGCGCTGTGCTGGCTTCTCCCTTGCACAGAAATGGCGTGGAGCAGGCGACTTCTCCGGGAGGGCTGGGACCTGGCAAAGCACTCCCCAAGCACAGGGATGGCCCCAATGGGCTTTCCCCCTTCCTGGTGATTCACCTGCAACAGCCCTTTGCCCCCTCCATAGCCACTAGAGCTCGGCTGATGATGGATTAATCCCTCTAGCACTGCTGGATGTTCACATCCCTGTTCGGATCGGGGGATGTGACTCTGCAGCACGAAGCTATCTTCAGGAAAAATTCAAGAACACACTCCCAGAGTTATGGCTCCCAAATCCACATTTGAATTGGCTGTTTCCCTAACAGCACAAAAGGATCATTCTCCCTAAGATAGCTCATTGATCTTTTTTACTGCTAAAGTATCTCAAGGCAATAATTTCCCCTGCAGACCAAAGTGCAGAAAATTGCCCAAGATTTTTAAATCCTGCTGGAGGGAAAGCAAAGGGTAGTTTTAAGATGACTCCAGAAAAATATTTGGCAGCTTTAACCTCTTGCTAAACAACTTTTGGACAGTGTGTAAACAGTCTTTGGTTTTATAAACACAGCATCCAGATTGTTGAGTGGAAAAAAAGCTCAAGGCATCATGTGAAGGGAAGATGCATTGCTTCCGGCAGCTTAAGTGCGTTTATATTTGCTCAGGGTTAAGGGTTTGAGTCTGGACATATTTTGCATGGGAAATCTGGGAGGACATTGAGGTGGCACTGGTGGGAGAAAGCACCTGAATCTGGAAAAATAGGAGATGATAGAAGCATCTCTTGACAGCAATCCCCATGCGCATTTGATACCCAAGCACAGGGGGAAGCAGGTTGTCCTTGCTCCCCTCTGCTCTGGAGGGATCAGTTTTGATGCAGAGCGGTCCATCCTTCCACACCCGCGGGTGTGATGCAGGCAAGCACCTCTATTGGTCATCCCCTTTTATTGAGGAAATGCTTCTGGCACCTAGCAAATATTTTTCTACTCTTCTGATCGGGCTAAATGATTAAACACTCACCAGTAGCAAAAGAAAAACCCACACAAACCTCCTTCAAAAAACCTAAACCAACAAAAACCTCAACCACCCCTCCCATGCAATCTCTGGAAGATGAATGTTGCCTTTGCTGTATATATATATATTCTTTTTAATGTTAAAACCCCATGAGCAAGCACTTGAGGGACCTTCTCTCGTGCCTCCCCAGGGCAGTGGGGAAGAGGCAGGGGCTGCTGGAGGGATAAAGAGGTGACAACACATCTTGGTGGCCCCCCAGTGAGACCAGCTTTGTGAGGGCAATGGGGGATATGGAGGTGAAATGGTTTGGCCAAGGATGTTGCATGAAAAATCCTGGTACCCAGGCTCGATGGACACCTCTCTCCTTTCCCTGTCTCCCACCCATCTCTAACCATCTCCCCTGGGCTGTGCTGAAAACAGACACCAGAGCTCAGGACAGATTTCAGGCAGCAAGGAAGAGCAGGAGGAAGGTGCTTCCCTCTCTATTGCACCGATATTTCTTGGGCTACTCGGGTTGTGTTCTCCCTTGCTTTGGGGGACAAAGACAGGGATATTTTTTGAAATCCTTTTCGCTTGCCTTTTCTAGCTTAGGCTAAATGTGCAGAATTAATTCAAAGGTGAATATAGGAAGACTTCATCCATTGCCTGGAGGAAAGCTGTTTCTACATGAGATTCTTTCATTTCTCCTTAAAAACATCACTCAGTACATGTAATGTTTCTCATTGTTCTATTGCCCCATTTATCCTGGAGTTTAGTTCATCTGCAATTACATCTTGCAGCATTTCATGAGGCCCTTCAAACCTGTCTCACCGCTGTGCCTTGTCAAAGCCGAATTGAATCAAGCTTAGGGCATGGGTAGCCTTTTGTTCTTTTAAAATCATATTTTTCAATTTGCCCTTCTTCCCCAGAGACTGTCTGTTGAGACGGACTGCTCTTCTCTGGCTGGATTTGGTGGTGTCTTACAGTAAGGCTGTTTTGTTTTGGGTTGGTTTTTTTTTTTGAAGGGATAAAAATCACATTAACTCTGGGATTCCTTTAAATGCCGTCTTGAAAGTAATATTTCTTACAGTCAGCTTAGTCCCTTCCCCATAGTGAGTAGCACCAACCTGAATCTGATGCTGACATTTAAAATTAATCCTAATCATTCCATCCCTATCAAGAAAAATCAGCAGGTTCTGCGCTGCCCTCCAAAGCAAGGGAGTTTGATGAGCAGCAGAGCTTGGTCCCAACTCAGTCTCTGGTTTGAACTCCTTGAATATTTTGAGGAGGGACAGAGGTAGCTGAGATGGTGGGTGCTCCAAGTGCTTGCAATTGCCATGGCTTTGTTCAGTCCTGCCAAGATCTGGGTCATGGAAAAGATTTTGGGGCTGGTGAAATGGTTAAATGCTGGGGGTGTGCCCTGACAAGCAAAATGAACAGTCCTTTAGTTTGGGGGTCTTTCTTCTCTGTTTCTTAAATAGTAACTGTGGGGCTTAGGCAAAGAGATGAGCTGCCAAGAAACCCCCCCAAGACCCGTCAGGTGAGGAAGAACTCATAAACTCCGAGGTTTCATGTGGTTCAGTGTCTCAGGAGGAGTATGAGAGTTCTCAAATGCAGGAGCGATGGTGGGGACATTTTGCAAAACATCCATTTATGGAGGTCTGCAAGTGCTTTGAGCAATAACCCTCTTTTGAATACCCCATGTTGGTCTGTACTTGTCCAGAGTGGATTTTCCAGTTTGGGATGGGAGTCCTGGGCAAAATCGCGAATCAAAGAAATGTTTTCTACCTCGGGCAAACTGGGAAATTAACCTTCCTCATCTAAGCCTGTGAATAGATGGATAGAGGGGTTCGCTGGGGAATGTACTTTTAAAAGCTTATTGCAAAGATTAACATAAGTGGGGTGGCAGGAGAGAAGTGTAACTAGATTGTCATCTTCCAGTAAAACCAGTCAGTCCCTCCTGGAAGTGGCAAATTAG
Organism: Eurystomus gularis; assembly: GCA_013400335.1. Lineage (NCBI taxonomy): Eukaryota > Metazoa > Chordata > Aves > Coraciiformes > Coraciidae > Eurystomus > Eurystomus gularis. The sequence goes on along the minus strand of VZZY01009599.1, from coordinate 377,775 downwards.
TTTTATCTGTGCCTAATCTGAACCCAAGTGTGTATGTGCACGTGTGCAAAGCGGTTTGGGGGCAGGTACCCACACCCGGGGTGTCAGGGAACGGAGGGCAAATGTCTTTGTTTTCAGGAATTTGATGTTGGATCTCCTGCACGCCGCTCTATTCCATCAGTTTATTGGCTGAGGTGGCATGCATGTTCCCTGACTTCTGCATAATGCATTGAAAAGCTTTCATTTCTTTTTGATGTAGAAGCAAAAACATTCTTAAATCTGAATTTTGTGCGAGAAGAGGAACTGTTTTCTTTCATGGTCTCATAATCTGAAGAATTTTCCTTTTAAAGCAGCGGACTTTTCTGACACATCTTTAATATTAGATATCATAAAGAATATGAATGGAGCAAAAAGGAAAAGGCAAACTCCCCCAGACAAACATCTACTCACTTGCAGTTTGCACACATCTGCTCTAAGGAAAAAATGCAGATTGGCTTTGGATCCGCTAATGAGTTTAGCAGAGTATTTCATCGGTCAGGGAGCTGCAGAGCGAGCTCCAGCCTGCAGAGACCTGCGGAGCAAACTGGTTCCCAGGTCAGGTTTTTTGGCATTGGGTGGGCTTGGTTTGTAGGCGGGTGTTTTGAGCGTGAAAACAGTGTGTGCTCATGGAAGCAGAGTGCTGCCATGAGATTGGGTCTCTTGTAGCTGGATGAGACCCTTCTGAGGGTGTAGAAGTGAATAATGCTCTGGGATGGAGCATTACAGAGGGATCTGCATGTCTTGTACTATCGAGCCACTAGTGCTGAGCCTGGAGGTTACTGTCATGTTTCCCTGAGTGGTCACGGTGCCTTTGCATCCACTCCTGGGGAGTATAAAACCGACCCTTCCATCCTGGCAGCGCTTGGTATTTGCTTTGCTTGGTGTAACAGGAGTACAGACCACACTCTTGTCTGCTTTTTTTTTTTTCTGGCTTTGTCCTGTGTGCTATAAATAAGCTTGATGAGGAGCAGTTGATGAACTCTCTGCCCCGCTGACAGAAGTGTCACAAGTGCAAAGGTTGGAGTTTATTTATTTACTTGGGGCCATGGTTGCTGTGCAGAAGCATCTCCTCGGCCAGGACGTGGCTCTGCCCAGCTGGGCTCCCCACGGCTGAGCTCCCCTCTCCTCTGTGGCAGTGGGTGAGGAAGGGAGGGGGCTTGTAGCTTTAATCCACGTGGCCCATTCCATTGGGATCCTCAGGGGACAGGCATGGTGGTCTCCCACAAATGTGAAAAGGCCCACTGGATGGACCTGAAGAAGTGGAGAGATGTTTGTGCCTTCCTGATGCGGTTGGTTCTGCAGCCTGTGCTGACAAAGCTGCCCCATCTCGTGGGGCTTGGCACAGCTTCTTTTGAAGTAGGGAAAAATCAGTGATAGGCTGGATTTGGCTCTCTGTCTGCCTGTAGAAACAAGATTTTTAGCCTGATACCATCTTAGAAGGTTAATCCTGAGCTATTGAAAGTAGTAAGTTTTCTCCAGTGGCTTCTCTCTTCAGACCAGGGTGTACATCCCAGTTTTGTACGGATGAGCAGTTCCCACCTGTGCTTCTCAGTGTGAGCAAGGATGCTGCAAACTGGCCTTGTGTCGCTTCTGCAGCCACAGAGGCTTGGGCGAGCTCAGGAGCATGCTGCTGGGTGGGCTTGCTCAGCCAACCCAGAGTGAGCATCCTCCTCCTAGCCCAGCTGGGATGGTCATGTCCAAATCCTTCTTCCTGCAGGACAAGCGTCTGCACTGCAAACCACTGCCAGAGCTGGTATGGACCAGCACAAAGATTGTAATGGGCACAGGATCCACGCTGCCCGCTCCCAGCAGAGACAAGGCTTCATGCAACCTTTGGGATCTCAGCTGTCAGCTGGATGGGCCAAGATAACTGGACAGGCTGCAGGTAACTGGTCCCTGGGCTGGTGGCTAAAGAACTTGGCACAAGGGAGGTGTTTCCATTCCCATGGACTTTGGGGTACAGTAGCAGGCTCCAGGTCTGAAATGATGCTCCTTCAGTTGGATTTTCAGACATGGGCCCCATGCAGCATCTTACAGGGTTACAACAGCACTTGAGTGTTTAATGTCATTATGTGTTACCAACCCTGCTGATGGCACAAGGGGACTGATCCTTTTAAAGGGAGGTGGCTGTGCCTAGAATGGACTCTGCAGGGGGAAATGCTGCTGAGGGGGTCAGGCATCGCTTCCCACTGCCTCCTGTTGACATTGTCAAATTTGCTGCCTCTCCCTGACTTCTCTGGGGAGATTTACTGCCAGGGGAGGCCTCTGGTTAACACAAACTCATGGGTTTTGCAAACCATGTGGCTGTTTCCTCATGTGACTTTATGGCTAAGCCTGTGAAATGTAGTTTTTAGCTCGTGACAGCAGTCACGAGGTGTCTTCTTGAGGGAAGACACCGGTGGTTGGTCCCATTTCAGATCCTGTGCACCATGGCTCTGTAAACCAGAGCCAAGCCCTAGTGAAGTTAGCAGGGCTCTGTGCTGTTCTCGAGGTCCATATATAAAAATACATTACACCAGTTGGCCTTTGGAGTTTTAGAAAAACTTACATGGGCCTCCAGCCGTTTGGCTATTGAGGAGAGCTGCCTTTTATTCATCAACATAACACGGTATTCGCATGTTTGTGGATGTGTGGTTGCACAGGATGTAGAGGAGGCAAAAATTTCCCAGGTGTTGCTTTGGGATTATTTCTAATACAGTTGCAAAATGCTCCCATAGCACGTTCCTACTGCAGGAGGTAATGCTTTCCCAGCCCGAGCACTGCACTGCACAGCTGCTGTGGGTCTTCTCCTGCCCTGGCCAAGCAGAGGCGTGGGGGTGGATGGAGAGTTTGCAGCACATCTGTGTTGGAAAACAGCCCTTTGCATCAGGAGAGGGTCTGAGGCTGCTGCTGGGGCCTTGTCAGTCCAACACTTATTCCTCCCAGTCATCTCTCGAGCAGTATCTCCTGCAGCAGGTGAGAGGTCCCTGGCTGGAAGAGTTGTTCATGATGCTCTTTATCCAAGAGCTTTAATCCGTGCCTCAAGTCTTGCCAGTGGAGTGCCTGGAAGATAAGGAGTGACTGAATATCGGATGGGGAGCTGCTGGAAGGAGCAGCCTGTGCTGGGGGTGGTTGCAAGCGCTGGATGAGGATGTTGGGGAGAGGTTTGGCTGGGGCAGGGGATGACCGGGCACAAGCGGTGGCTTCCAGCCGGGCACCGGTGCGGCTGCAGACAGGGAGGAAGATGAGGGAGGAGGCCCGAAGGTGCGGGAGCAGCCCCGGTTTGCTGTGGCACTGCAGCCAGACTCGGAACCGGGATTCCCGCAGGCTCGCCCTGCCCGGGGCGTTATCCCGGGGACGGGCTCAGGGGAGTACACCCGAGGGGCCAGGCAGGGCTCGGGGGGTGGTTTCCCCAGGTCAGAGCACAGCTCTGCGGGGGACGGGCACGGCCAAGTGCCGGTAGATCCCTTGGGGTGAGAATACAGCGGGAAACCCCCTCCGTGCTCCTCCCCGGGAACCCCCCGCGGGGATGCCCCACGCTGCCTGCAGCCGAGCGCCGCTGCCTCCCTCCCCCGGTGCAATCCCCACCCCACCCCTTGCTACAAGCCCGGAGCAGCTCTCCTCGGTGCAACCCCTCCGGTACAACCCCTCCGGTGCAATCCCCCTCGCTGCAACCCCCAGCCCTGCGGGGCTGGGCAAGGCGGCGGGAGGAAGGAAGAGCCCCGTCCGGCTCCAGCTTC
>VZZY01009599.1:272059-373615 GCA_013400335.1 Eurystomus gularis | reverse complement strand
TTCGTGCATCCCTCTGTGCACCCCCAAACCCCTTGTGCATCCCCCCCACCCCTTTGTGCATCCTCCTGTGCACTCCCAAATCCCTTGCGCATCCCCTTCTGCGTCCCCCTGTGCAGCCCCCAGCCCCTTTGCGCACCCCCTCCGTGGCTTCCAGTCCTGACCCCCCCCCTTGCATGCAGCCCCAGGGCTGCAGGAGCCGGGGCCACACGCCATGGGCACCAAGCAGACCAAGGGCTGCCAGCCGGGCAGCGCTGGAGAGAGCCCCCCTGCCCAGCACCGCAAGAAAGTCCCCCCCCGGGACAAGGGGGAGTTCCTCGCCTCCCTCGTGGTGAAGTCCGGCGAGAAGTTTGGGAAGGGTGGTGGCAGCAGCTTGCCCCCTTACCACCGGCGGATCTGCATGATCCAGGACATGCTGGTGCTGGTGAAGCAGGGGAAGCAGGAGGAGGCCACCGAGCTGCTGAGGCACCTGCGGCAGGTGAGGACGGGCAGGTTTCTCCTGGGGGGGCTGCCTGCTTGCGGTGGGGGAGAGGCAACCGGGGAGCACAGCGCATCCCGGCTTCGAAAGCCTGCTAGCGAGGAGGGGACACGCTCCGTTTTTGCGGGTCTAACTTGGCGTGGTGTAATTTTGGGGGAGCGGCTGAGGAGCTGCAGGGTGGTCATGGTGCCGGAGATGGGAAAAGAACCCCGGGGAGGTGCTTTGCATTGTCTGCAGCGAGGAACCCCGCCGGGTGCATTTTTCTCGTTGCTTGCGCTTCTATCTCTGGGGTTTGCAGCAGGCACAGCCCACTCAAGGAGGTGCCCACTCAACTTTCCCGAAGTTTAGTGTGCTTAAAGCCGATCTGTAAAAGCGCTGAGGCAATTTGAGCTGGCAGCTTTTGAGGATCAGCTCTTTTCTTGCCGGCTCAGAAATACCAAGAGTTGGCAGCTTCGTTTTTTATCTTGTTCTTTTTGGCACACAGTCACTTGGTGGAGTTTTGCTGGCGTTGACCAGGGCTTGTAGAAACGAGCGTGAGAGATGCTGTGCGGGAGCGGGGAATTAATTGTACGGAGTGTAGAGACCTTTCCCCTTGAAAGTCTGTTTGAGCTGGGCATTAGCTGAGAAGCAACGCTACGGAAAGTTGCTGTGAGCAAACAGAGCAGCAGCTGAGGAGCACAGCTCTGAGTCCACCAAATTAGCATTTAACCTTTTCTACTGAGAGATGGTGATAAAAAGACCGAAGTGTTGGGTGTTTTCAAGGCTCTGGGGGTACACAGGGCTTTGAAAACCAGCAAGTTTTCCATGCAAGCTGAAAACAGACCCGTCTTCAAGCTCTGTTTTTCTCCAACGTAACCAGTTCTACCACCTGGGAAAAAGTTGCTCAGATCTTTGCTGGGCATCAGGAGATGCTTTCTTGCCCTGTAGATCTGCTCAGTGTCAGTCTGTCCATGTGAAAACACAGCTGGGCCAGAGTCTGGTGGCTTTCTTGTTGCTTTTTTGCATTTTTTCCTCCCATTTTCTATTCCTGTTAGCTTTGTAGCAAGTGGATGTGTTGTTCGGGGCATGTCCCTCACCCTTTCAGCCTACCCAGAGGCACGCTGCCATCTGCCCAGCCAGTTTACGTGACTTAGGACTATCTTTGGAGCAGTCCAGCTGAGAAATCTGAACAGTTTCGTATGTGTTTGTGTGCCTTTATAGCAAGCTCTCGTGACTTACTCTCAGCCTTGAGATAAGGTGCTTTTTCTGAGATGAACATGCCCCCTCCGCGGGAGCTTGGAATCCGACTCTTTGGGACAGTGACTTCTCCATGCAGGATCTGTGGGTCGAGCACGTGGAGGAGAAAAAGCCCATGGGGCAGAAGTGGCCGTGAGTTGGGCAGCAGATCTGTACCCCAATGTGGCACCCTCTCAGCCATGCCAAAGCTTTATCGCTGCACCCGCAGCCCGTTGAAGCTGGCAGAAAGGCAGGTGCTAATTTTAGAAGGTGTTTATATCAAACACCTCACCCCTCCCCAAAATAAATCTTGGTGCCTGTGAAGTACTGTGAGTTGCTCCCAAGTTCTCTCTGGCTTCTAATACTATTTGTTCTCAGCGATGCTCTGGACCATCTTCTCTCTCCCCGCGGGCTGGCCGTGCGGAGCGTGAGGGGGCTGGGATGTGGGGCAGTGGCTGCCCTAATGACAAATCTGACTGTGAGGACATCCCGTCATCTGACTGGGGGTGGGGGAAAGCTAGAAATTAATTTTAAAATGCTGGGGGAAGCGAGGAACCTGTTACAGATAAGTCTTTGTGAGTGTTTCTGAAGAGCTCGCTCTGATAAAATGTATCTGAGAGTGTCAAAATAGGGAACACTTTGTCCTAGATACTATAATAGACTCAAAGCTCATTTTTAATGAGTCGGTATTATTCTTTGCCTTCGGGTAGTGAATGTGGGATGCCCCACTGAACAAATCCTGATTGCTGTGGTTTTCTGATGGGCTGGCTTTTGGGAGGTGGAGTTTTAGGGGTGCACTGGTGGCTGCAAGGGATGGTCGGTTTGCTTCCAAGGAGGCAGTGGGAGTCTTCAAGAGCCAAGCTCCTGCTGTGTCCCAGCCTGAAAGTGAGGATCTGGGGGAAGGATGAACTTCCCCCTGCAGAAAGGGATGGACGGGTGAGCCCAGTGGGGCAGAGACCTTTTCTCATTAGCCATTTACGTGGTGTCTGCTGCAGAGGGGCTGTGGTGTTGGTTGGTCCGTGTAGTTGCTCACATAACATGTGATGCTGCTGCAACGCTGGGGTTTTCAAGCAAGCCTAGTGACTTGGTGCCCAGCTCTCCATTGCGTTGAGACATTCTACTGTTTGAAAACCTTAGCCCGTTAGGTCACTGGGAGCCTTTCCACTGACTTCACCAAGCTTTGAAGCCAGCCCAGCTTGCTAGTGAGGGGGTAGGTGACAGCATCCCTGCATTTGGAAGTGCTCCATCTTTTTTTATGAGTATGGTGCCAGACCTGAGGCCAACCAGCTTTTTAACTTTCCTCAACAGAATGTGCTGCCCAACCTACCTGCTGCAAGATGAGGTCTGGGGGCTTCTCCTCCCACTGGCCGGGACTCCCACCAAAGCTCTGTTTGATAATCAGCAAAAGGGCAGAGCAACAAAACCCTATTTTAAATGTCGTGCCAGAGCATGGACAGGTCCTGCCCTTCCAGCCTCACCACTGGCACCAATGTCCACCGTGGCCTTTTGTATTTCACCAAACGTATCCAGTCCTTCTCCCCTCCCCTGAAATGGGAGCGCTGCTGTTTTCTTTACAGGCTCTCATGAGGATTAATTAGTGTTTCCAAGAATGCTTGGAGATTGCAAACAACTATAAAAGCACTAAGATACGAAGTGCTTAAAAAAGATAAAAAACATGACGAGCAGACAGGCTTCTTTGCTTTGAGACTGCTCCTGGGAGAGGTCAGAAGCGGTCTCTGGTGCGGAGGCAATTCGATCCCACTGCCTGCCCTCAAAATAACACTTATGTTATTACTACGTGCAGGAGCTGGCAGTGGGCGTTCACGAGGGTACGTGCTCCTTTGGCATAGGCAGCCTAATTTAATGAGAGGTTCTTTAGCTAGAGATACTGATTGCTCTTTTCTTCTGCTCTGGTAACTCTGTCAACCGCCTGGAGCCCACACTCCACATGGAAAATTTGAAATCCCCTGTCCAAAAAGTGCCATTCACTGCTCTCTTTGGAGGAGGTGTGCTTTCCCAAAAGCCATCCTCAGCAGTGCTCATGTAGAATGGATCTGACAGGTAAATGCATTGGAGGATAAGTGGAAATAAACTGAAATACTTGATGTTTTACTGAGGCCGGAGTTTGGGGTTGCAAGAAGCTTGCTCGTCACCTGGGTGAAGCTTGTTGCCTTTCATGGAAATAATTCCTGCACGGAATAACTTTGAATCTAGTTTCTCTGCTATAAAGCAACTTCCTAGATTTACCTTTCAGCATCTTCTCTGCTTTCTTGAAAGCAGCTGCTGCAGGGCCTCACCCTAAGAGAGGATGAAAACTGAACTGGTTAAGGGTGTCCAGCACTTGGAGGAACCTGGGACTCAGCTTTCAGACCCCGCACCCCATCCATGCTGGCTATCATGGTGGGAGAATTGCAGCTCCTCTGTGCCAGTGAATTTCTGAGCTTGATACCACCAGTTGCAGAACAGAATAGGCTTTAATATTGTATAGTATATCACTTGCTGTTATTTTACTTTTTTTTTAATGCACTCTTGAGTTTCAGTGGTTACAGCAGCCAAGCGCTGTCAGTATATTAAATTCTGGGAGTGCCTCTCCTGCTGGGGAGAGGATTTGTAAAACAAAGCATGTTTTCCTCCTCTCTGCTGCCAAACGGATCGTTTTCCCAAGTGAAATGGGGAAGCGCTTCCCAGCACATTACGTTTCACTCGAAGAATTTGCCATTGGTTATGGCTCAATGTGGAGTTTTTGCTGGGCTGTTGCTGCTGCTCCAGCGGAGCTGAGCTGGTGGGAGAGGGGAGGAGGAGACATCCACCAGCTCTGGGCATCACCTGCATGGGGCAGGAGGTGGGCAACCGTTGTAGGAATTTAAAAAAAAAAAAAAAAGAAGGAAAAAGAGGGCAATTGTAATAAAACCTCTTGGCATCGAAGATGGCCAGAAGCCAAATGGCAAGGTCCAAGGTGCGGCAAAGCTGCACAACTTGTAAAGTGGCTTCTCTGCTCACACCAGCCTCACCTGGGCGGTGGTGGGGTGTGAAGGGCTGGGTTGAGGGGTCAGAGCCCCAGATGGGCAAACACACCAAGGTAACTCTGTGGGCCAGGGGGCAAACATGCTCTGATGCCCACTGAGCCACGTGGACCCTGCGCCCGCAGTGCAGGCAGCTGTCCCTTTGCTGTGGACAGCCTGCAGTCCCCACGGTCTGTCCCCCAAATATCCCTGCCGTGCCTGCAGACATCCCCCTGCCCCATCTGAGGCCGTCCCCGGGGTTTTGCAGCCAGTGGTTGTGGGGAGCAAAGCACAACGTGTCCTGACATCTGCCCTGCTGGGTCAGTGATGAAATCCCTGCTACTTCTGAGCAGCTGCCTGGTGCCGTGGGGACCACATGATGCAGGGATGTTTTATTAATTATATTATGAATATCTTCATCTTAAGAGGGGGCTTGGCCAGGACGAATAGTGAAAAAATGACTAATGTAGAGATAGTTCACTTTGGGCTCCTGTGGCCTTCTCCCTGCTACACCATAGCAAAGGGATGTGTGATAAAATTAAAAAGCAATTCTTAGGGGTAGTCCTTCTGCCTAATTAACATTGGCAAGTGCATTAAATGGCAGCTGAATTACCCCAGTTGTCCCTGTGATTTATATCACACCAAGCCCTGCCTCCCTGTCCCTATTTTCTTCCCCTAGCACTTGGGATTTTGCACTTTCCAGGGAGGCAGGAGCTGCTGAGGAGAGTTGGGTGCAGGGCTGCAAAGGGGTGAGCCCCAGCCAATGGCTGGGGCAGCTTGTGAGAGAGCTATCAAAGGTTGCTGGGAAGATGTTACTTGGCTCCTTGGTGTAACTTTGTGCACTCAGTAAAAGCTCCCAAAGCATTTCTGGTCCAATACCAGTCTGGCCTGTGTGTTACACTTTGTGTGTTACACAATGTGCACCTTCACCGTCCACCCTGAGGATCAGGAGTGCTTTCAGGGTTATTTATTTCTCCAAAGTACACTTAAGAGACAGAGATGCTGTTGCGTAGTAGTTCCCTATCAAAGTAGATATGTTGTCAGGTGAGTTTGCAGTTGTTGTCAGGTGGTTGTGGCATCTCTGGCAGCTCATAGGGATGAAGGGGATGTTTTTTGGTGCCACCTTGTCTCAGATTCAAACTTTCTCCCCGAAGGATGCTGGCCTCTGGCTTTGCACCAGCCTTGAAGCACGTGCTTCAGCCCTGCCGATGCCAAAACTGCTTCAATGTCCCTCCTCAGCTATGTGGTTTGACTTGCTCATGGACATTGAGAGCAGACCTTGGGGAGCGCTGTGATCTGATTGGTATGATGCATCTTAGCCACAGCCTGTGGGTGCTTCATAGCTGGACTGTGCCTCTCTGTGCTTGCTCTTGGCCCCAGGTACACTAGCCATGGGGCATCATCCCTGTGGAGACCATCCTGTAGCCCCTGGGATGCTGGAGGACCTTCAATGTTGTTTCTGTCACACGAACGAATGCCTGGTCCCTCCTCCTGAGCTCTAAGACCAGCTGATGCATCAGAGGTGACTGAGGCTGGGGTTTCTCAGCTCCTCACAACCTGTGAGCAGGAGGGCAGGGATTAAGAGGTTTGCAGCATTGGGTGTTTTTTGGTGAGCAGGAGTCCCCAGGGATGGGGAGCACCAAGCCCGGGTGCCCGCTCTGCCTGCAGCACCAGGCACCGCACGTGCAAGTTGGGTAATCCAGCTTGCAAGCTTGGTGGGGTGGCTTTGGGATTAGCACTTGCTTCCTCTGGTTTGGGTTGCTGATGAAACCACCAGTGCTCCCCACAATTCTTTTTAACCCTTGGGCTGCTGGAGGTGTTGGCAGCAAATGACTGTGCCTGGCAGTGGTGAGGTGTTTTCTGCTCCAAATGAGGTCTCTGGTCTCCTCCCCGTGCTCCCTACCCCTGCCCTGCTGCAAGCTGCTCTCTTGCAATGTCCTTGCTCCACCTGCTCCCCGTCCGGACTCCTATTCTTTTTCCTTCCTCCGTGAAATTCGCAGGTGGATGTGTCCTGGTGTCTGCTTGGCATCTGAGCAGCCTGGTTTTAATTAACCCCCTAGAAGGTGGTTGCTGCTGCTCCTCCTGAGGAAAATGTGTCTTTGGGTGGGAATGGCAGGCAGTACTGGCGGGAGGGCAGAGGCGGTATGTGCTCGGCAGCGTGGGCTCAATCCCTGGAGCCTCCCCGTGCGGCAGTGATGCTCACCCTGCCTCTGGTGCGGAGCAGAGAGAGTTTTCTCATCTAGCAGCGATGTCCCCTCTGGGACTGGGGAATCACGCGCGTAAGAAATCAGTGTTGCTAGTGAATGCATTAATGCAACATGTGCAACGCTCCCAGGCTGGCCCTGCTTGCTGTGGGGACAGCAGTGACAGAGCCGGAGCAGGGGCAAGATCCGTATTCATATATCCGCTGGCATCTGAGGAGCATGTCTGGGTGAGCTCCTTCCATGGCCAGCTTTGCAACGGTCTGCAGCTCAGCCTTTCTGGAAGAGCTGCTGACTGGGAGGGCTGTGTGCCCAGGGCGGGGGTGGCTCCCATGTATGCCATAGCTCTGGATCCCAGAGGTGATGCAGCACGGGGCTACCTCATCTGAAATGGTCAGAGATGGAACCCCTGGGTCAGACCTTGGTTTCCTTCTTCTGGACCTGCAGAGCTGGGCCGGGCTTGGTTAGGCTGGGCTGGGGTGGTGGGCAGATGGCTGCTCCTAGATGGAGAAGGAGGTCATGCCTGTGCCCTCTCTGGAGCATGTCCAAGCTGGGAGAGGTTAATGGTTGCAGTTGGCAAGCCAGCCCCTATTCAGCACTTTATCTGTTTATATAATAGCAGGAGTGTGTCTTTCTTCCCCCCCTGAGGCTGCTGCTGCTGCTTTCACATCTGATGTGAAACGCAGGCAGCTCGGGGCTCCAGCTCTCAGACAGACTGGCATGCACCTTTCTTTTTCTTTTCCTTTTTATCTTGGTTCAAACTATAAAGCCCCTGTGTCTGAGGATGTCTTCTCTCCCCTGCCAGCACGTGGGTGTGCCGGGAGAGCCCTCCCTGCAGGTCCCTATGCTGTGCCTGGGCGTGCAGGGCTTCTCCAGGGACAGGGATGCGGAGTGATGCACCTGAAATTCAGTATATTGGAGCTTCTTGATACTTTTAGGTCAATAATAATATTCTATGCATTGGGGGAGTTTGTGACCGTGGTCTCCTCTTAGGTAAGGGAGCTGGTTATACGTTTATATTAATGTCATTCTTGTACAAAGAGATACAGGAATATTTTAGCCTTTAACTTCTTCTGCAGGTCCCAGCCAAAAACCTACCATGATTTAATGCCGAATTCCCTTTCTCTCTTTTGTGTATCTCAGCCTCTTTCTCCTCCAAATTTTGAAAAGACTAGCAAATGGTAAATTTATTCTTGCCTCTAAAAGCAAAAGCAAATTGTCTTTTCCATTCCTCGCCAAGCGGAAGGTTTTAGCTCCAGTTACTCCTGGCTCTGACCTCGCTACTTTGTAAGCAGGAGCTGCTTTGAGCATTCTGGTTTTCTCAGATCTTTTGAAGACTCTTTACCTTTCAGACTTTCTGTCTTTCAAAGTTGGCGACGCTTTCTGTGTGTGAGGGTTTGAGTGCACAGCATCGCCAGCTCGAGGGAGAGCCTCAGACACACATCGGAGTCAACAAGATCCTTCCTCATGCCTTTGGGTATCTCAATGGATATCTCATTCCTTAGGGATTCTTTATATCATATTTTCCTAGAGACCTTTCTCTCTTGCCATTATAGAGCAGGACTCCAGTTTGATATTGATGGAGGAATTTCTTTATGAGAGGTTTTAGGGGTTTGCATGGGTTCTGACAGCTTGGCCCATGGAGGGTTTCCTCGAGGTCTGATGTCCACAGGCAGTAGATCAGGCTGCTGCTTTCCATCCTTTAATGTCCTCTTTGCCTTTGAGGTTGGTTTCTGGGAAATAGCAGCAGCATTTCCAAGGCTGCTTTGCTGCAGACCTGCTTCTGCTTCCCACTGATGCTGCTCTGCCTGCCTGTCCCCACGAGCTTTTGCAATGTTTGTGGGTGTGCTCACGAGGGCAGGGGATTGCATTCTCGTGTTGCACAAGAGGTTGTATCTGAGGCACTGTCCCTAAACTTCTAATAGTAGTTGAGTTGAAATGAACATTAATTACTCAAAGGAGAGCCCAGCCAAGCAGCCTGCACTCTGAGCAGGACCCTCAAGAGCAGGGGGTGGGTGTGCATGTTTCTTTGGAGCATGGGGAAGTGTGTGCTGGGTTTTTCAGCTCCTTGTTTTATGTTTAGCTACAGAAAATGCAAAAATGAATGCTAGCTGGGAAAACAAAAGTATGCTTGGTTAGAAAAGGTGAGCTGTAGGGTGCAGAGCAGCTTGGCCAAGCTGAGGGGAAGCACTGGCCCCTGTCTTCACCCAGCTGGGGAGGCGCTGAGGCACCCACTGGGGTTGGGACCTCCAGCCATGCAGGAGGTGAAGCACCGGTCTGTAAACCTTAGCATGCAAAACATGCCAAGGTGAGTGAGCGTCCCTTCCTTCCCCTCTGAAGCATAATAAGCTCAGAAAACATGATACTAAAGCCCAACGATAACACCTTTGATAGTTCCGGTATCTTCATCTCTCATGAGCAGAAATCCTCTTTGGGCAAAGGCAGAGATTCCCCGTGTCTGCGTGACCCAAGGGCATGACGCTTTAAGTAAATCTGTGCCTGGGAGCCCCTGGTCCCATGGCTGGGACAGGGAAACGCTCCCAGAGCTGAGTCTTCCTCTCTCTGGGGGATGCTCAAACTGAGCCCACCTGGGGGGAAGCTGGTGAGCAGGTAATTACTGTCGTGTTCTGCAGAGCTGTTCCTTCGCCCCCATCCTCCCCAAAGCCAGGCAGATCTTTTTGGCACAACAGTTAAATCCCAGCAGGGGAAAGCAAAATCTGCTGAGGAAGGAGAGCAGATGTGCCCTCGGCCTTTTGCAGTCTATGGTGGGAAGTGGTTATTTTAGCTGGAGATGTGCTGAGGGTTTTTGCTTCTTCTCCTCCCTCCCCGTTTCCAACCTGCCTGCAGAGCCAGTCCCATGGAGGATGGTGTTCATGGTGGGGACCAGTACCATCTCTGTCCATGGTTTGGGGCAACACCACCTTCAGTGGCAAGTGGAAAGCGGGAGGTTGGGGAATCCTGTGAAATGGCAAATGTGGGGGCGAGAGCCTCAGGTTGAACCTGAGGGGTTCAGACCCCAAAAGGTAAAAGAGCACATTGGAGCAGAGCCCCAACTCCCATGCACAAGGGATGCATCATTCCCACCGCAGCATCTACCGTGGGTTTTACTCATGTTGAGTAAGCCCAGGCCCTGGTCCAGCCTGAGTTCCCCAAAATCAGGATAGTGAAGCACAAATCTCTGCAGAAGCAGGACTCAAACCTGTCCAAACATCCTTAATGGCCCTTTCTCTGGAGGTCCCTATTGATTTAAAAAAAAACGTAGACAGAGCCAGCAAAGCTTTGGTTCATTCTGGTGTTCCTTCATGTATTTCCACATATACCATCTATTTGGATACAGCTTTCCCCACTCCAGGATTGGAAGAAGAAGGGATCCAGGGGACATGTCACTCCCAGTGGCTGCTGTGGGCTTCCTGGGCAAAGGCAGAAAGTGTGAAGCAGTTTGGGATGCTAGTGTGAATGACCTACACCCATGGCAGTGACCACAGCCAAAAGCAGCAAGGAGGCAATCTTGATTTAAGCAGCCTTTTTTTTTTTTATGGGTAGGATATTTTCTTTGGTAGTTACAGAAGGAGGATGTTTTCCTGTTTGGTTGTAAAAAGCTGCTTCTGCTTGGTGTAATCAGATACTTCCTTTTCTGAGCAAGGAGTCTGGTGGATCCTGGGGGCGTTTATTTAGGCAGCTGTTTGGCTGGGTGATTAATTTTGTATGTTTTGATTCTGGTGGGAAATGGTGAATTTGGGGTTTACATGATTGATGTATTTTTTTGTATTTCTGACTCGAGTTACATGGAGATGAAAACAAAGAGTTTAAAATGCAGAAAGCTGGTATTTTAGTGTTATCTGATCCGTTAACAAAATATGCTGGATGTGTAGGGCAGGCGAAGTAAATGTCTCAAAACACATTTTACATTTAAGACTAGTTGATTCGTTAACTAGAGTATTAATTCTACATGATTAATTACACTTCTGGTCACCATAATTAGCAATCTTGGCCTCTCCGGTTGCAGTTTTACTTACAGATTGGAAAACATGCATTTCTCCATTGTACCCCTGATTTGTTCATTTACTTGTTGAAGTTAGGTGTTGAGCTGGACTAGGTGAATTAAATGAAATTAAGATTTTTTTAATTTTTTTTTTTAGCCTTGTGAGAGAGCCAGACTCCTCCAAGAGCTATGTTTGTGCTTCAGTCTTTTCTGGTTGGTTTTTCATCAGTGATTTGACTTAAAGCGTTGGCAGCCGGCGTGTCCTGCTTGCCTAGACTAACATAAACTGTTTAATATTAAAGCAGGGCCATAGGCTGGCGTCACCCTAAATCACTTGTTTGAAATGAGTGTTTTAAAGTAAATGTACCTAATGTTTAAAGGGATTTTTAAAAGCAGTATTAATTGAATTTTGATGTCATTGAATTGAATCCTTGTGCAACTCATTCCTTAATTCTTCCTTAGCAAGGTTGGGCATTTACTAAGCTCTTTGCTGAGTTAAATGCTTTTCCTGTTGGGATTCTCAGAAGAAACTGCGAGATCTAGGAGGATCCCACCCTTGTAGCTGCCGTACCACAGTCACCCCCTGTTTGGAGGCACCTGCCAAGGTGAATCCTCAGAGGAACATCCAAATTCCCTGGTGCCAGACAGGGAAGTTACTGTGAAAGCCTTCAGGAAAGAATTTATTTTCCAAGCTTCTTCCCTCAGAGCCAAGCACCAAATACTAGATTCCCAACCCAGAACAGCCTCCGCTCTACATAATAGTTAAAAATCTTATGCTGAAAACAAAAACACACAAGCATGGGATAGTCTTAATTTCTTCTGTTACCCCCCCCAGACCTACTGACTCTCCTTCAATGATATATTCCTTGAAGATGGGGACAAGGTTCCCAGTTCCCCGCAGTGTAAATTGCAGTGCTGGTTTAGTCTCGGGGTGGGAAGATGAGAAGCTTTTGAAGCACCCTGCAAAAAGTGGAGTTAATTTGCCCCAGCTGCTGGTCTCACCCATTACCTTCCCAATCAGCATCCTGCTTTGCTGGGGGTGTTTTCAGAGGAAACCCTCATCTTGGCAATTCCCTTCCTCAGGCTTCCTGGCAGCCTCTCATCCAGCAGACAAAATCACTCGATGATTATGTGTGTCGTTACCAACCTGTCAGGCTGTATGAAGGGAATGGCAAGCTGGTGAAGGGCTGGAGAATAAATCTTATGCAGAGCGATTGAAGGAGCTGGGACTGTTTAGTTTGAGGAAGAGGAGGCTAAGGGGAGACCTCATCACTCTCTACAACTGCCTGAAAGGACACTGTAGAGAGGTTGGTGCTGGTCTCTTCTCACAGGTAATTAGTGATAGAACAAGAGGGAATGGCTTCAAGCTGCAACAGAGTAGGTTTAGACCAGACATTAGGAAAAAAATGTTCATGGAAAGAGTAGTCAGATACTGGAACAGGCTGCCCAGGGAAGTGGTTGAGTCACCATCCCTGGAGGTGTTTGAGGGTCATTTAGATGTCGTGTTGGGGGATATGGTTTAGGGGAGAACTTTGCAGAGTAGGGTTGATAGTTGGACTCGATGATCCCAAGGATCTTTTCCAACCTGAATGATTCTATGATTCTATGAATTACTGCCTGCATGGTGAGCTGGGCAGAGGGCTGCAATTTATACAGGTGGGCTGAGCAGTGGGCTGCGCTTGGTGGCTTTGGAGGTGAATGAAGAGCACTGAGCGTGGTCCCGCTCATTGCAGGCAAGGAGCTGTGCCTGCTGCCCTTGCCTTCTGTGCTTGCCGTCGCCGAACATGAGGCAGGGCTTTGCAGCCTCTCTTCAGAGTAGAAGCGTAGCTCTCAACTATACACCTAAGTGACCTTAAAAACACTGAGCATCACCAGTGTGGGTGGTGCAAACAGGCTCCTTCCACGTCTCTGTGGCGTCACTTGTGGTGGGGCTGCAATGTCTGAGTTACAGAGGCTTGGGAAAGACCTGAACCCAAGCGAGTTCTTGATGGACATGGGTGAAAGCTTTATTTCTGCCCCAAATGAGAGATGGTAGTTTGTTGAATGCAATGTGGCCAGTGCTGTTTGTAGCAGGGTAGTGTAGCTCCGGTCGATGCTGCTGGGGACTCTGGTAAGTTCCTTTGTGCCTTGGTTTCCCTGTGTGTAAAGTATGAGTGTGCTCTGGAACCACATCCATCGGGGTGTGTGGGGAATCACGTTAGGGAAAGCTCCTCTTCCCTGGGACTTGCTAGTGCAAGCATGCCTTAAGTATTCAGCTAAGTTATTTCACCGATTTGGCTTAAGCAGAGGAAAAAAGGTGTCTTTGAACTGTCTGTGCACAACATCTGCTTTCTGACATCTCCTTTTTGAGTATAAAAATCCAGTCCTTTCCATGGTGAATGCCAGAAGAGGCATTTCTTCTCTCTCGCCTTGTTGCTTTAGGACGAGGGTGTCAGCAGCTCTGAGAGCTCCTAGGACTTTGGGTTGTCCCAGCTTTTAGGATGCATACATCTCTGTAAGTCTTCTGAGCACATCATAAGCAACATGGGACTGCTCCCACATGGGGACCAGCTGCTGGAAGAGTGCCATGAGTTGACTTTCCAGTACATGGCACTGGTCATTAAGTGGGTAGGGTGAACTGCAAAAAAAAAAAAGGCACAGGTGCTCTTCTGACCTTCTGCATATGCATCTTGAGGCTGGTTGGTCTTTCCTCTGTTTTCCTTCCCACCTCATTGCTGTCCAGAGAAGGAGGGTGGAGAATTTGGCACGGTGCAGTGGACAGGGTCAGGCTGTCTGCACCAGCACAAGGTCTGGCTCCAGTGAACTGCTCCATCCCTGTTCAAACAGATGTAAAGCAGTTCTCTGATGAGATTAACTCCCTGAAATGCGGTAAGAAATCTCTTCTTGGGGTGCTTTCATCTCTTGCCCATCAACTGCTATTCTCCACCAACACAAAGAAAATTAATAAGTTAAACTCCTCTCCTGCAAGCTATTTAAAAAAAAAAATCTCTTTTAGTGTTGCCACATCATGTAAATCAACTGTATTTTCTAAAAGGACTCGTGTTTGCTTATGTGCTCTCCCTTCAGAGGAGACAGTGCTGGAGCACAAATATGGAAGACCGAAATAATCCCCAAGGTGGGAATAAAGTGCCGTTCCTGCAGGCTTAAGTCATTTCACAGTGCTGCCTCTGCTGATTGCAGAAGGACGAGAATGACTTCTTTCTGCTGAGCATCATGTGCAAAGTCCTGGTGGGACCCAACACTGACCAAACTCCATCTCTGGATACTTCACCTCCGACTGACCTGTCCATGAGCCAGTGGGATGCTGCAGGGCTGGTTTGCAGCTCGAGCACTCCAAGCTGTGCTGCTAATTAGACAGAATGAGTTGCACAAAGCCAAAGAAAGAGCTGGGAGAAGGGAAAGTTGGTTTAGTGGCTGGGTTTTGGAGTAGGACCTAGGGGTTACGAGCTTCTGCTGTATGCGTGTGTGCACAGGGCACATGTGGAGACATGCTTTTTTGGCCGGACCCAGCTTTTACTGTTACGGCAGCTAAATGTGGCACAGAGGCAGTGATATGGAGGGAGCAGGCAGCAGCAGGTTGCAGCAGGACCGTGGTGCATGGGCACAGACGTGGCTTCCCTGCTTGATGCTGGTGGGCTGTGCTCAGCCCTGAGCAGAGGTTGGGAGAAAGCCATCAGCAAACCAAAAGGGGCTGGTTTGTGAGGGAGATCAGCTTGGCCAAAAAGGTTTGCAAGGGCTGAGCTCTAAGAGAAGAAGAGCAGAGGGAAGTGGGCAGATGGGGTCTCATGGCTTCCTTCTTGCAGCAGTCGGGCTCCTCATGGTCTTTGCCTTCCTCACCCCTCCAAAACCCAGGTAATGGGGGCAAGCATCTGTCCTACTCGCTTTTCAGGGAATGAAGGGGGAGAAAGGCTGAGCATCCCCCTGGTAAAGGGGAAGGGGAGCATCCACTGGGGCAGGGAAAGTCCCCAGAACAGGGACAGCGGTGTCTGCGAGTTGCAGAGACATGAGGAGGGCTCAGGACAGCTGTTCCTTATCTCTTTCTGCACAGGCATGTCATGGAAGATAAAGTAAAAAAGGAAGGTGATAACACATATTGAGTCTGCCTGTCTGCTTGCCGGCCCTCAGAAGTAGGTTTTTCCAACCTATTTACTTGTCAGTGGTGATTTCGGATCAGCCTGTGGCATCTTCAGAGAGAAACAAGGCTTTTTTCTTCTTGTTTAATGTCTTGCAAAAGAAGTCTTTCCTTCAAGCGTGAATTTCTGGCATTTCTTGCAGGGAAAAGAAGGTCCCAGGACTCGTTTGGTGTTCCTGTGTTAGATGCCACCCCAGCCCATTGCGAACACCGTGGTTTATCCACGTCTTTTCTATGTAAGGCTGTGGGTGTCTGGTTCATCACGGGCCAGTTGCTCCTATACTTGGAAACCAATGATGGTATTAGTCATGTCTCAGTGCTGATATTGAAATCAGCTGTTTCATGGCCAGTTGAGGAATTTCAGCCCAGGGTTGTGGATGTCTCAGTGGGACCATAGCAGGGAAGGGAAAGCTCGTCTCGCTGTGAATGGGGCTGTGCTATGAGCTCATCCTGGCTTTGCTCTTGCTCAGCTCATCATCTTGCATCAGGTTGCAGCGATTATTCAGCCCAGCAGTTGTATCTGGAGAACAATATTAGGAAATTGGTCCTGTGTCCTGAAGGCTTCTCTGGTTCTTCTTTCTCTGTTGTTAACTTCAGGAGAAACTGGTGGTCAAAAATATTAGTGTTGGCTGTTTTGAAGGTGAAAAATAAATGTTCTGGCTTGAAATGCCAGAGCTGTGGTGGGAGTTTCAAGCCAAAGATTTGTTCTAGCACCTGTGGAAATATTCTTTGGCCATAGTGTTTCATGGGGTCTAATTTAGTTTTGCCAGGAAGGCCCAAACACCCATGGAGAAGGATAAGGGATTAGCAGGATACTCTGTTACCGCCGGCATCTCAGGCTTCTGCTTCTGGCTGGGGATGCTTCCTGGCATCACACTATAAGGAAATAGCCCAGGGCATGGAGACAAAGGCTTTTCTTGCTGGGTGCTTTGCTAATGTTCCTCCAAGGTTTGTGTAAGGGGAGGTTTGGGCTGTCCCTGCAGACTACAGAAGCAGAACTCACAGGCAAGTTTCCCAGGCACAAAAACCACTCCAGAAATTGGCTGCTTGTAGTGGACAAGCAAAATTCAGCGTGAGCTGTGGGGACACCTGCCTTAGAGGCTGGCATGTGTTGGACCCTGCTGGAGTTGACGGCAGTGTTGGAGGTCAACAGCCAGGTTTGGGAGGTGAAATTCAAAAGAATGCCAATTTTTTGCTGGAGGAGGAACGATCTGCAGTAGGATAAATGAAGGAAAGGTCAACAGTGTGTACTGATAACAACCTAAAGCTATTATCACTGTGATAGAGGGGCCGATCTGACTTCCTTGTGCTGGATCACAGCGGTGGAGGATGTGGTTTCACCAGCGTGATGCCTGAAGATGCCAGTGTGCAGCTGGCAGCTTGGACCTTGTAGGACTGGAGATGACAGAGCCACCCAGCAGGTGACCTGTACCTTCATTCTGGATGTGCAGGCTACAGGTCTCGGGCTACTAGTCAGCCATTTGGAGCTGGGATGGCTGCTCTGGTTCAGGAGATGCAGTTGAAGGGTTTATCTAGGACCCAGTTGAAAAGAAAGCCTGGAAAGGTGTGCCTGAAATAACAGTTCTTCTTAGTGCCCATCCACTTCAAGGAGACCTCAGCACTAGGGTCCATTTCAGTGTGGTTTGGGAGAGCTTTGCCAGGCTGGGACAACGTGGGGGGAAGGCTGGGTAGGCAGCGTATTAACTGAAAAACTCCTTTGCTTCTCTGTGGATGAAGACTGTAGAGTGCTAAGATGAAGGACTTGAGGGTTGCCCTGGCCCACTGACATGTTGGATGCTACAAGCCTTCATCCCAGAACTACCTCATGGTAGTTTATGTCAGCATCTTTGCTGGAAGCACAGGCTTTTCTATCCAAAAGAAAACCAGTGACAAAAATGACAGTGAAACACCAGCTGTCCTTTCATCCTTTTGTCCCTCACTGTCACTCCTCAAGAAAGAAACCCCTGGAGCCTGTTGGACACCTCCATCCCTCAGTGGAAACTCCTGCTTTGGCTGGATCCAGACTGGCTGTGTAATGGTTGAGTCAGCAGTGCCTGTTCTGTGCAAACAGTGACTCTGCTGGTGCAACCCGTTTGTGTGGAGCTGGGTGTTTGGGAGATGCAGATCAGCCCGAGGAGGAGGCATGGTGCTGTGGATGCCACTTGGCAGAGTGCTGTGAGCCACCTTATTCTTGTGCCTTTGCTTCTGACCATACTAAACTTGTGAGAAACAGCTGTGCAAGTCCAGACTTTTATCCTCAGTGCCAGGGCATGGAGCTCAGCTGAGCTCCCATGGGTGTGAAAACATGGAATAGGAGCTGATGCTGGAATCACAATCTGTAAACCTCTTTTGGAGCTGCCTCCTACCTTGTTACTGGGACTGACTGGTAGTTCTTTTGGTCTTCACTTCAGACCCCAAGAGCAGAGGTTGGGTAGAAGCCACCGGTGGGAGGAAACTCCTAATCAGGTTGGGAGCGAGGAGAAGCAAAAGCCTGTGCTGCACTCTGCATCAGCTGGAAGTGCAGGAGCTTTGGTGTGACTCAGCAATGGAAGCAGCAGGTTTTTGATGAAGCTGTCTCCTGCAAAGTGAGCTTGAGGCGTGGTTGTTATCAGACACAAGTCCTGGCTTACAGCGTGCCATCCTCTGCTGGGCATTGCTCCGGCACAGATCCACCACGTGCTGAATGTCCTTCACAGGAGATTCCTGGGCAAAGGTATGTCTTCTGTCTAGGTTGGCCTGAGTTCATTTGGCACATGCTGCCAGCATCTTAGCTGGGAAATGAAATATCAACAAGAGCAGCTTAATGGCCCTGACTGTCAAACAAAGCAGAAATATTCTAATTTTTAATTGGGAAAGGGAGGACTTTGACAGTTCTTATTGCTGAATGAGATAGTACTGCTGCCTCTCTGAGCAGGAGGCAGCTCCCAGGTGGGCAGGAGGAGATGCACTTGCTTCTCCCTGCCACCCCCCACCTGCCTGGCTTGGGGGTGCTGCTGTGGGTTTGGGGGTGCAAAGAGCACCCCTTGCCCCTTGGAGAGGACCCAGAGCCTACAAATGGGGCAAGAGGCATGGAGAACAGCAGAAAGACTGTTTTCTGTGTCCATTCAGCACCTCCAATGAAACCTGGGATGAATTTCTCTTCTTGGCCAAGTGCAGGGGCTCTCTGGCTACATGTGGGTTAATCTGTCACATCCAAGACAGCCCCTGGGGCTCAGGAGAGAGGCCAGCAGCCACCACCCTCAAGCCTTTCTGCAGCAATGTGTGATGAAATGAAGAGGAGGATCTTAGTAGCACTTACTGGAAATGTTTGCTGGCGAGTTAGTGAGCTGGCTGTCACAGGGCAGAGCTTCTCCGACCAGCCCAGCCTGCAAATTGCCTGTGTCTCCTGGGATCTCATTGCCTGATTTTGTGCAAAATGCTCTTCCACTGATCACTTAAGCTGTGTTTCCCTGTGGCCAGCTGATGTTCATGGTGTGTCCTGGCTATCCCTTCTCAAGTGGTACCCTGTGCTGCCATGAAGGGACTGGGGTGGAGAGGGCAGAGGAAGAAAAGTTTTGCTTAGAAAAACCTGTATTAAGTGCTCTGCTAATCAAAACCCTTTGGCTTCAGTGAGACTTAAACATGTGCTTATAGTTAATCAGGTATTTAAGTGGTTTTATGACTTGGCAAGCATGAGATAAGATATCCTGGAGGAGAGCAGAACCATGGCCTCCCAACTAAAGGTGTTTGAAATGTGGACATTAAAGGCAGAAGGCAGCAGAGTGTGAGTCTGGGCACATGGGTTTAGCTTGCTCTGACTCGCTTTCTCTGGTTTGTTCAGCCTGGCTGCGGCCACAGCTCTCGTGCTACGTATCAGCTTGGCACCACATACTTTAGGGCAGAGCTCCTGTAAAAAAGACATGTCACAGGCTTGATTAGGAGTTAATTGGAGAAGCAGATGATACCCCAATTTTTCCCTAAGCTGGAGCTGTGTAGATGTGGCTGGTTTCAGAGCGTGTCTGTTATCATCCCATGATTACGGGGATAGCTCGCCGGCTCAGCATGGTGGGTATCTTTGAGCAAAAGCAGATGTGGTGGGTGTTTAATGAAACTGCTTCTGAACCACCTGCTGTTGGTGTCTGGAGAGAAATGAGCTGCAAGCTCCAGGTCCAGTTCATGAAACGGGATTGCTGAGGAGTTTGTCCCATCCCTGGGCAGCTCAGACAACCCCTGCCCCTTGTGTGGCTTTTGGGATCACACTGGATGGTAACCAACCGTGGGTGTGCACCTCCGTTCAGCAATAGAAGCCTTTTTTATCATAATCACAAGGATGTGATGGCACATACTGTGTCTTTTTTTCTTTTTTGGGGTGAGGTGAGGAGAGTGCCAACCCTATGTGTTAAATTGCAACCTTCCAGATTTCTTCTCCCTGCTGCAACCACTCTGTGTGGTGTTATCCGATTTTCTTGCTGAGTATTTCTGCTGTGGCTGCTCAGCTCTGGTGCTGGCTGCATCCCACTGTGGGAGAACAAGCCCCACCAAGCTCATTAGGTGGCCTGGGCTGGTCTTGAATATGTCTCCACATAAATACACAGCATTATAGTGATTATTATGCAAAGCATAGATTATTCTAGCATACAAGTGTGTTATATATTGATTTGCCATTGCTTTGAATCCCATTACATGAATCTGCTTTATTAATGGACTTTGTCCATGCTTGAGATTAACTATGATGCTGGATTTGCAAATGAAAGAATTGAAATTCATGTTGTCCATATTAATTACTTGTGCTGTGCTGACCACCTTGGCAAGTCGTTAGAAGCTGTGGAAACTTTTATTTTTATTCCATTCCTGTTGTTCTGTCTTAACTAAGAAAATGAGTTTGGTGCTGTGGGATTTCTTTGTTTTGCTCCTTTGCTGGAAGCCTCTTTAAGCTGTTGAGAAGGTACCAAGTAGAGAAGGAGGCTTTATGCTTGTTGTGGAGTAGGCTGTTGTTAACTCAGATGCCTTAATGCAGAAAAGGGGCAGGGAGGTTTTATTTCAGTGTCCAGTTCAACCCTATTTTCCTATCTCTGAGCTAAAATCTACCTGTGTCTTGTTCCCTCTAAGGTTTCACAGTGCAAAATCTCTTTTTTATTAGAATCAGCTGCAATTTGTTCATTTAAATGATCTTTTTGTAATGTTCGCCTCATTCCACAGTAGCCAGTTTAAAAAGTTAATTGAATATTTCTCTCTTTCAAAGATGTCTTAAATGATTTCCCTTCAATAACCTACTCTGGAAAAGAGCTGTGTTGAGAAATCATTGACACTTATTTTTACTAATGCCTGTATCAATAAAATCTGAGGTTTTATTCTAGCACCTATCTGCTTTGAAAGATCCCAAAGCAATTGTCAAAGCATTTGTATAGTCTTCCAGTGCCAAAATTTAGTCCCTTTGAAGTAGAGCTTAGCATTCAGTGAGTGGTAACAATACATCCCTCCATAGCTAATGCAATAATAATCAACCCAGGGCTTGGAAGTGAAACCAGGTTTTAGATAGCAGTTATTGGATTGCAAGCTCTTATTGTATGTGCAGTAACGGATTGATTTCTTCTGGGTGCTGGAGCGGGGGGGGGCGGGTCCAGGAGGCTTCCCAGTGATCTGGTAGCATCATTATCGACACTGCAGGTTCAACGTGATGTGCCTGGGAATTTCAGTACTTGGGGATAATGTGGGAGTGTTTCCCGGCGGCTCGCATGGCTGCCTCCGTGCTCACTGCTTGGCAGAGCTGTGCATCCCAAGAAAAACCCCGTCTCAGAGAGATGTGGGTAATCCCCAGCTCGGCATCTTTGGCAGCACTGCTGACACAGACCTGATTGATCCCCTGAAATGATCAAGTTTCTTTTTCCATCATTGGATTGCAACAGCTCTCCTGGCTGAGGAGAGGATCTTCAGAAAGCTGCATTTTGAATGAGTAGAAAAGCAAATGGGACTTTTCAACCGTGATTTGCAATTTCTTCTGTACTTGGCTGGTTTGGGATCGTCTGCTCCTGGGAACAGCTGACTACGCTGTGCTCAGAGAGGGCTTTTCACTCGACAGGCAGGATTGCACCATTGTACATCAGAAGGAGACCCACACTGACCTCCTCCTGAAATCTCTCATGGTGGCAGCTGCTGGAAACAGGAGACGGGGCTCAAGCGGGCCAAGACAGTAAATCCTGCTTCCCCACTAACCAGCGGCTGGTTCCACAGCATTAATGCTGGAGCCAGGCAGTTCATGCTGTGTTGTGTGAATCTGTGAAGTGAGGGCAACTTGGAGGAAGCCGTGGGATTACAGCAGGAAAGAGTGAGAAGTGAGGACTCCCATTCTCTCACTTTTTCTCTTAGAAAAGAGGGTGGTCCCCAGTGCAGGCCAAGTGAGGCTGGCTTTCCTGCAGGCTTATCTTGATTTCCATCCCATCAGCCAAACCTCAGCTCTAGGAAAATCCAGCTTCTCCCAGTGTCCTCCTTGAGGTCCCAGCTGGACAACCTTGATGTCAGCTGTGGACCATCTGGCCCAGCTGCAGACCATCTGTCCTCCTGTCCATCCATCTGCTGCCATGTGGGGTATCCCACAGCCAAGTCCTGGTCCTTTCTTTACTGGGGTCTCTTCCTTCCCCTGCAGTGATTCCCCCAAACTTACAGGACCTTAATTACCTTGGAGACTTTTGCCCTTTTCCCATAGTTTAATGAGACTGGCTGACACACGGAGCTACCTGGGGAAGGACAGAGAGGTGAGGGATGGACAGACAGCACAGTTGCCTTTGTTATTCATTATTAAGAATGAAGAGTCAAGATTTTTGGACTCTCTTCTCAGTGTATCCCTCAGCAGAGGGATCTGCAGGGTGTTAATGAAATGCAGTACGCGCAGGTAGGAGATAAGGAGCAGGTTGCATGAACTGCTTGTAAACCTGGTGTTGCTCCAAGAACTCTGATCGGTTGTAGTGTGTGCAGGGAGACTCGTCTGTAATTTCAAACAGGGAAAGGTGTGTGATTGTAATGCTGCTCCTGTATCAGGAATCATTCACTTGCTGTATGCCCAGACACTGGGGCGTCTCTAACAGGCAGTGGAAATGATGAAGACGAGTGATTCCTCCTCATCTGACCATGTTGTATTCTATTTGTAAACCTCTTCCCCTTTTCTGCGAGGATCTCAGTTCTGCCTTTTCGTTGTGTTCCTGTAAATACTTATTATAAAGATGTGTGTGTGTATTCAGCGCACGTGAACACAACACTGTACGATATCTGCATGCACAAATAAAAGTCTTTAGTGCCCACAAGGCATCTCCTGTCACCTTCCAAGGACAAGAGTTGTTTGAGCGTTCGGTTACCTCCAACAAAACAGTGGGGGCCTAAAGCAAAGCTTTAAAATGTAACTAGTATTGATGGGTGATCAGCTGCAGAACAGATGGGGCTGTTCTTTGGCTGGAAGAGCAGATGCAAAAGCCATGCAGAGCTCTGCGCTTGCTGTGCTGGAAGACAAAGGTGAGAACACTACGAGTAGGATTTTCCTGCTCCGGTTGCCTAAACATTAAATGCCTAGGATAAACTAATTAGAGGGGTTTTTCTTGGTGGATGACTGATAGAGACAGCCACATCCAGAGACTGACTCAGCCCAGCTGCTTTAGAGCAGGATGAATCACCGTCTTCATGTGAATTGACAGTAGACCAAGCTTAGGTGACAAGTCTGCATCCTTACATGATGGGAGATGAGATGCACCCTATCCTGTAAGTCCATTTTCTGACAGACATCTCAGAGACTTTTGCAAGGGAAAATAATTAGTTTTTTGCATGTGGGGTGGCAGGGAGAAGATGTGCAGTTAGGAGCTGGCAGCACAGGGTGGTCAAGGCTAGAATGGGTGCACAGCCTTCATCCTGGGGATCACCTGCTGACCCGGAAGCAGACAGGAGCCCCTGTGCAACTCCTGCTGCCTGTAATAGTGAAAGGTACTAGTCACAGAGCAAAAGGAATGATAAATTGAAATTCTGCTCCTGACCTGTGGTTTGGACACTCCAGTTGGCATCTGGGTTGCTCCAGCAAGCTCTTTAGCAGACACACGAGGCTGGAAATAGCAGATGTTTGATTACATTTGTCATATTTCCTTTTAATGCTTCACTGTGAAGTTGTTAATGGGAGTTTCAGCAGCAAGAGCAGAATTAACGTGGTGGGTGTTTTGCAGGGTTGATGCATTAACCTTTTCCTTTGGATTTTAGCCATGTAATGTGGTGGGCTCCGGGTGGAGCTGGCTAGCAGGAGGCGAGGGGGCTGTCAGAGTGGTCCTTTGGAGTTTGCTCTTGGCTGTCGGCAAACTGGAGAGACTGATGTGTTTGTTCGCAACCTCCACAACATCTTATCCCTAGACTTGTGGTTTTTCCTGCCCCTGACTTTCCTTCGTAGGAGGAAGACCTTGGGGGATCACTCTCCTTGGGAGTGTTTCAGTGCAGAGCAAAAAAGTCTCTTGCGCCTTAGGGCTGAGGCTGCTGGGAGGATGCTGCTGTCACCCATCCATCTGGGAGCAGGAGGAAAAGTGACAAGTCCCACCAGAAGCCATCTGGTGTGGGCTCCGCATGGCCAGCAGGACTCTGGCTTGGGGCTGGAGCCCCAGCTGGAGCAACAGCCACAGATAGATGCACCAGGTTGGATGGGAAGCTGGGATGCAGGCAGCTCCCACCATTGGTTTAGAAGGAACGCATGAATAATATTCTGTTAGCTTAAGGCAAACGCTTGTGTTAAAAGCAGTGATGGATCTAAATTGTTTGAATTGTCCAAAACAAATCCCGGAGTCACCTTTCCCGGATAGCGGGTTTTTATACTGGGATGCCAGTGGCTCTGTAGATCAAGATGGGATGGGTAGCTGGGGCTATCTATTCTCACAAAATATCCACAGGCACTTTCCTAAAGCAGCCTGTTAGCTGTGGTCTGGCCAAACTCCAATTGGGGTAATTGCATTTGCCTTGCAGTTTAAAATAAATGCAGCGCATTCTTCTGCAAATCTCTTATTCGCTGTTGTTCAGTATCTGGATGGCGGCATCATATCTCTGCCCATTAATCCGTCTCTCCGAGTTTCTGTAACTCCAGCCTCCTGGAGGGGCTTCTGGCTGCCACCATTTGTTATTTGAGTCAATCTGCCAGGGAAAGGTTTACCTCTTCCTTGAAACATTGACTCTCAAACTGCACCCTCACTCAAAGATTGAAAGAGCAATTGTTGGGTCCAAACTAATATTAACTCTGTTAAAAAGAAAATATCCCACATATTTAAACTCCATTTTTATGCCATTCTTGTGAAATAGAAATAGAAATTTGTAATAGCAATTGCTGGTTTGTTTGGTGGTTCCCGGGGTGTGTTCTGAGATGCCCCATCCAGACGTGCTGGTTCTACCACCGGATGCCTGGTCACAGCCAAGCCACAAAGCGCTGCTAAATGTTGCCTGCCCTCTTTGAAGGTGCAAATTTGGGCATCTTTGAATTGCTGAGGCCTGTTTTTTCCCAGAACCCGTCGGAGTGTCAGTACCTTTCAGCTGCTTTACTCCTCTCTCAACCCATGAAATCGGTTCCAGTGTTAAAAAGCTGTTTGGGGAGGAGGAGAAGGAGATGGATGGACAGCGTGACTGTCACAGCCTTGTTTTCTTAGGGTACTGAGTTAAGAATTAAGCCATTTATAGCATGTTTATTGCAGTGTATAAACACATGGTTTGTAGTGAGTGTACGCAGATGACCAGAGCTCTTGGGCTGCAATAAATGCACCAGACAGATAATTTTTCCAGCAATGCACTTCCACGCTGCTTGGGCTTATCTCATAGGAAAGTAAAGCAGCACTAAACTTATGAGCTGTGAAGCAAATGCTGGAGGGTTCATCACCTGCAAAGCAGGAGAAGGCTGGAGGCTGTGGCCAGCCATGGCTGATTGCAGCTGGCAAAACCATAAATACCAAGTTTTACTGTGCCTTGCTAACCTTGTAAGTCAACCAGACATCGAGGGATTTGTGACGGAGTCGAACATCCAAAGGATCAAAGGCAAGAAATACTTTGTTTGCTTGTTTTCAAGCGAACACTTCACAAAGCATGGGGATCGAGCAGCTGAATATGTCCTCCACCAAAAAAAACAATCCCGTAGCCTTTGAGCAGCCCACACTGCTCACTGTTGAGTCACATCTCACATGCCTGTCTCTCTGAGCTGACCTTACTCACCGCATTGCTAATGCTCACCTCATGAAATCATTTTTCCCAGATAAGTAGCTGCCGATGATTGATTGCACACAATATTAATCCTTCTCTTCCTTCATGCCCACCCCTTGTTTATAATACCAGCCTCTCTGCTTGGAAATTCATTATGCTGCCCTGGATATTAGCGGAGATAAGAAAGAGTTTTGGAAGA
The DNA here is from genome assembly GCA_013400335.1 of Eurystomus gularis. Lineage (NCBI taxonomy): Eukaryota > Metazoa > Chordata > Aves > Coraciiformes > Coraciidae > Eurystomus > Eurystomus gularis. Next base: position 348,236 of record VZZY01009599.1, on the reverse strand, counting down.
GGTACTGGCCAAAATAGCAGCTATCAAGATATTTATGAGCAGCCATGATTGCAGGAGCTCGAGGTGATATTTTACACAGTAAAATAACCTCATCTAGGCAGCCGGTAACTGCATTCACTCCGTGTTAATGAAAGCAGTAACAGCATAACCTGCTTTATCCTATGACTTCTCACATGGATCTGCTGAATTTTCCTCTAATTGCAATTCAGTTTGCAGTGATAAATAGTTTAATAAGTGAATATGGGCTTGACTTCCATTGTTTATGGCTCCTTGCTGCTTAGGGGAGTATTACACGATGCTGCATCTCATGGAAACACAACTTGGAGTTTCAAAAGCTGGTTGCTCAACTGTTAGCGGTTGTTGTGCTGCATTTTTTGACAGGCAGCAGAAAAGGAATGACAAGTTCTTTTACCTGGCACCAGGGAAAGATAAGATGGGGGATACAGCTCCCAAATGCCTTGCATTTATTTTTCCTTTCCACTGGGAAAACAGCATTGCTTGGGTAGTCTCGGCCTGGGGAAGTCAATGGTGAGCTTTTCATGGGGACTGTTTTTTGGGTGGAGGGGCTGGTTCTGTGGTTGTTGCTTGCAAAAAGGACCCAGGTTGAAGAGAGCAACTAGCACAGCATCAGCTCTGCGGGGCAGCAGGACTGACTGTGCCTGAGCTGTCACCTGGCTCGGTGTTTTTCCAAAATAATTGGGTTCTCTTATGCCTTTCATAGCTGTGGCTGGAAATTTTCCATTGCTGGCTGCCACGGAGGGAGGCATCACATTTTTCTGCTGGACTTCTTTGATTTATATTTGTAATTCCTTCACAGGTTGGTTTGTTTGTTTGTTTGTTGTTTTTGTGGTTTGTTGGGGTTTTTTTTAGATCTAATAGCTTTGCATTGCTACATTTGCAGAAGGCTCCTAACGTGGAGGCTGAACACAACTAGTTAGTGGCAGGAAGCTTTCCTTCCAGCGGGTAAGCTGTCCCCAAGGACTGATGAGTGGTTTGGCTTTCTCTCAGCCTCCTAAAGCTGGAAACAAATCAGATAAATTGCAGGAAGGTCATGGGTGACGGCAAAATGAATTGAGCAAGTCTCTTGCTTTCCTATTGAGCCCCATAGTGATCTCCTCGCCCTACTCCTCAGTCTTGCCTGGCAAAGCAAGACATGCTCAGTAAGGGGCATGGTTTGGGAAGACACATTCAGGGGCAGCAGCTCAAGTTGCAGGGAGCTGCCTAAAATCAGGGCCAGTGGCTTCTTCCCCAGTGGCTCAGGGATGCACAGATGTTCCCCCTCGCCTGCCACACGTGCAAACCTTCCCAAAGCATCTCCGCACAGTGCAGGGTTTTGGGTGCACACTAGAGAAACACCTCGCCAGCCTTCACCAAGAAAGCCGTGGTCCTGCCTGGCTCAGGAGTACCATCATTTTAAATCCATTTACCTATTGAAAGTTATCCTTGCTATCCAGGTAAAGATCCCCTGGGAAAAGGGAACGTGATGAAAAAATGCCCCCAGTGACTTGAGCCAGATGCTGGGCGTTTTCTCCAAAGCTAGTGATTCCTGATTTGCTGCTGACAGGATGAACTGGTGTTAAGTTATTAAATTGCAGATGAGCTCATCACTTGGCCTCAAACAAGTTTCAGCCTTGAGTGGCTTTAAAATATTACATGTGGTGGAAAAGAGACAATGCTGGTGTGGCAGAGAGATTTAGGGTGCAGCTGAGAAAGACATCTGCGCATAAAAATTGTGTACCAGGAGGGAGGGGGGAATACTTCATGTGAAAAATGTAAGCTCTCCCAGGAGAGAGGAGGAGAAATTCTCTGACTTATTGGTTCTACATTTTAATTTTAGCTTAAGAGAAAATTGCCAGAGTTTTGAGATGTGTAAAGAGAAGTGGCAAGATTCTAAGCCTGGTTTGATCCCCAAAGATCCCAGTGTGTTGAGAGCTGCATGTGCAGGATTATCTTTACCAAGCCCCCAAACCAGCTCCTTTGGGAGCACGTGGTGTTTGCCAGCAATGCCATAAGATCACGGGCCAAATCCGGCTCTTAAATTGATGTCTGCTCAATCCTAATGTTAAGCTCTGCCAGACTGGGAAGGTAACATCCACACTGCTCTTAGGAGAGGTGTTTCTCTCCCTGAAAGAGTGGGAGTTTCCTTTAGGGATCTCCCTGCCCTACATTATCTGCACAATTTCTATTTCTCCCTTTTTTTTCGTCTTGCAAAGAGCCCAAGCTTCTGATTCTGTGCAGTCACACGTGGATCCATGTGCTGCTGAAATACATGAGGAAGAAGATGATCTTGAACAATGGAATGAGTTTTTCCAGCCTAATTAAACCCAACCATGCTGGGGCAGCCTTGGTGGGCTGGCCTGGCCATCACAGTGATGCTCCTGGGGAGCACAGCTCATGCCCTCATTGTAGCTCTAGATCTCAATGCTGAGATTAATTCATGGTTTTTTAAGTGCCAACTTGGCAGAAACTGTGGGATAGATCATAAGCTGGTTCAGCCTCTTTATTAAACTAGGCATGTTTGCAATCTGTGGGCACATGGGCCGGGTGGGTTTTGTGGCTGGTTGGATTTGTTGTTTTGGGAATATTTTAGTGCTCCTGGCAAGGGAGAACAGCCCCACACATGTGGTATTTTAACTACCTCAGCTCCTTTTTACGAAATGGCATGTTTGCAAAGCCGGCGTTAACTCAGTGCTGCAGTGGTACCCCTAAAAATAACAAGGAAACCAGTACACTGAAGACTTGCCACCTCGTTTGTGGCCTGAGCTGTAATTGCAGGCAATGCGAGATCCCTCTGGCTGCTACAGCCAGCATCTGAATGCAGAATAGATTTTCTTTTTTAAGCTAAGATGATAATTTTCAGCCTGTCTGAAGTCACAGAGCATCAGCACCTATAATCAATATGCCTTCCCGTGCGGTTCATGGGGGCTGGAGCATCTCTGAGCTCAGCACAGGCTCCAACTTACTGCAGGGCAGCAAGGTGTTATTGGCTTGAATTTGTTGTATGAAAGCACGGGGGACAGGAGAAAGGGAACTTTTTCATGTAAATTATTATTAAATTGCATGTGTGGCTGTCAATAATGAACTGCAAACTGTGACCCTGGAGCAGTTGAGCTGGGGACATTGGCCTGAAGAAGGTTGTCTTGGAGTGCTTTGCTACCCACCTAAGCTGGCTGAATTGCAGGGTATTGCCAGGGCCTGGGGACAATCCTCACCCTCAGCCACACGTTTCTGCCCCCGTCTGTGCCCTGGCTCTGACAGGCATCATGGATTTCTGGTAGTTGAGGCTTCTGAATTGTATTTCGATTTTTCTGCCTGGTCTTTATCCATGTGTACGTGTACAAAGGGAAATTACTCAGATCTGTGGTTATCTTCTTTTTCCTTTTTTTTTTGTTTTAGTTTTTAGACCATGTAATTGTACTTTCTTACTGCAATGCTGATATACTGATTTCCTACAACAGCAGCCATACCCAACCCTACTACCCTTCTACTTGCCTGGGCAAAATCTGCACTCTGGGTGCTGTGGTGCTTTAGTTGTAGCACGTTTGAGGTGAGCTCCGTTGTCACCTCTACAGTGCTTCAACATCTCACTGAGCTGCTCTGCTCAGCTCAGCTCTGTCAGGGAGATAATGCCTCTGTGTGATGCCTTCCTTTTAAATGCATCATTTCTAAATGTGTTTGTGGTTGTGGGCGATAAGTGCATTTGCATTTAAGCTACTTTTTTGGAGGATGATGGTGAAGAAGATTGTCCCAGCCCTGTGCTGTGTGTGTCCCAGCCCTTGCTGCAGTGTGTGTTCATCTGAGAGGAGTGCTCTCCTATGCCCTGATAGGCTGCTGCTGAGGAACAAAACACAGTGGAGATAAAAGGTTTGAAGTAAAAGGAGTACACAACATTTAACCCTCCCCCTCCTCATCGTGGTGCACTAGGATATTTCATATAATGATGAGTTCTCTGCCAAAATTCCTCACGTTATTGTGTCTAAGGAGTGCAAATCATAGAAAATAGTCTTGGAGGGAACCTCAGGAGGTCAGATCCATCCCTAGGGCAGGATCAGCTCGATCCAAAATTTTCCTGACACATCCTTGTCCAGCCTCCAATGGCAGAGCCTCCACCCCTTCCCTAGGCAACATACTCCAGTGCTTTGCTCTTCCCAGACCCCCTGAGTTTATCCTCCTGTTTCTGCTGCTGCAATCTTAGGCTCATTCCTTCCTCCCTATGCACAGCAGACCCAGAGCATATCTACGCTATATTTGTTCTCCAATTCCAGTTTCATGCTGATGGAGCTGTCGTGTTCTCTGGACTCTTCTTTGATTTTACCTGGTTGCCAGCGCACTCTTCGCTGGGTGGATTTACAGCCCATGAGTGGCATGAAGGTGTTCATCCTGTAGCCCTAACGCCTCTTTGCAGAGCAAATAAAGTCCATCTTTCTCCAGGGTGACAGGCTCTTGTATCCCTTCCTTGTGTTTGGTGATGATGGGGATCACTTTCTTCTAGGCTTCTTCATGAGGACCACCAATGTGAGCTAATTTTAAGATCCACGCTAGCACTGGCCTTTGTAGCACATCTAATATTGTTCCTTTACCTTGTTTTCTGCAGGATTTAGGAATGGAGTCAACCTCTTTGGATGATGTCCTCTATCGATATGCCAGCTTTCGAAACCTGGTGGATCCAATCACTCATGACTTGATCATCAGTCTTGCTAGATACATTCACTGCCCCAAACCGGTAGGTACCATGGTCTCATCACACCTCCATGACTGTGCTGGCTTGGGAAACCTCTCTGCTGAGAGCGTGGAGCTTCTGCCCGAGTGCCAGGGAAAAAGGTTCCTGGTTACTTGTGCTTGTATATCTTTGGATCAAGAGGACCTGCTTGGACATGGTAATTTGGTTGCACGGTATTGGGCTTTCCAGCTAAGCGACATTCACCTGACGTTAGTACTTTGGGTGTTCTCGCTTTGTTTTTGCAAATTCTTTCTGCTTTCTGCCACTTTATGTTTCTGTGTTAAAGACCTTACCCCATCAGGAATGCTTTCTGCCTTGCAAGGATAACAGACTGTTCCTCGCCCTTATGTGATATTTATCATGACCCCAAATGACAGGAGAGTCCTTGGCTGTCCCTTCAAGGCCAGGTTTAAAAAAAGCACAGTGCATGGGCTGCTCTCTGGGCTCTGACAGGAGCAGGGTTCTCTGTGAGTGCAGATGTGGGCTTTTAAATCTCTCGGCCCTATTTGCTCGCTGGCAGCTATAGCAGCATAAGGGCTTTGGAAAATCCCAGGCTGACTCCCTCCCTTCCATGGTAAATGTGATGTTGCAAGGTGGCCATTGGCTGTTCGGATAATTAAGTTTTCTTTCTTCAGGCTTTCTTTTCAATAAACAGTATTGTTGGTATCTGACCTGCAGAGCAGCGTAGGCTTGGAAAGGTGGGAATTGTCTGAGCTCTGAAAACACGCTGGGTAAGGACGAAGAGGGGTAAGAGAGAAGACCAAAAGCTACCAGACAGTGTTTGTAGGAGATGTAGATGGCATCAGGTCTCTGGGGTTTTTGATCTCTTAGTTCTCATGTGCCGCAGCTCCCTACCTGTAATTCTGGGAGGGTGACACAGCTCTGCTAAATCGGTGCCATGTGTCCTGGCACCACTGTCATGGTGATGTATCGTGCACCAAAGATGCACGATAGATACGATGTTGCAAACATCTAAGATATGCACCTTTCAGAGGAAATACTCTTCTTCTGCAAAGCACTGTGCAGGCTGTAGGGTGAGCAGGAGCTGTAGCTGGCGATGCTCCCTCAAGTCCTCTGAAACTCCCAGGAATGTGCTTCCTCCTAAAGAGACGTTTCTGTCCATATTTCATCTTGTCTGCTATGCGTCAGCGTGTGGTGAGGGAGCTGAAGGCTCATCTATCATAGTTGTGTTTTTCTTCTCCTCTGCACATTGCTTGTCAGGAATTAAAGTTACATTTAAAACAAATGGTGTGAATTGTAGGAAGAGGCTGAGTGATGTTTTCCAGTAAGCCCAAAGGAGGGTTTGCAGAGCTTCCTGGTGGGATGTCTTCATTGTAACAGCTTCCCTGGAAGTGTGGGAGCGGTGTGGCTTCCCTGAACTTGCTGTCTGGAACCAATAAGCTACCTTTGAGAGAAAAGGAAGCCCTTTCACCTCCATAACCTGCGTTTGGCTCTGGTCATGCTTGCAGATGTGATGGAGCTCAGTTTGAGGGCCACCAGGAACCACCACCTCCCAGCGTTCTCCTTCCTGGTCCTCCAAACCCTTCCCAAGCCTTTTTGTCCTTGGGGAAGAGCTGTCTGGAGCAGCGCCATGGCATCAATCATCCAGGTTCATTGCAGCATGTAAGACTTCATATGTTGACGTAACCTGGAACAGGGAGGAGAGGTGCGAATACCCCGGGTGGAGTGTGTACCTGACATTTGTGGGACCATCCCCCATGATGCAGAGGGGTGCAGCCCTTGCTGCAACCCTCCCGGAGGGCAGCACCACCAATGTCCCAACAAAACCTCAGGGGGAACATCTAAGCAAGACCCAGCCGCCAGTGGGGATCACATGGTGAACACCAGATATTTTTTGGGTGTTCCTGGAGGGGAGGAGTGTATCTACTAGCAGGTCCTAGCGAGCTCATCAGGCCTCTGAATTTCTGCCAAGAGCACACTTGTTGCATACTGTATCCTTGCATTTTGTTGAGGCAGGGAATGGTTTTTTGGTTGTTTTTCCCTCCTGGAGACAGCAAACTCAGTGATAGTTCATCTGTTCTCGTCTCTGCTACTGAACTGCAAGGTGTTTACCCATCTCATGCCTCCTTTTGATTTGCACCTGGCATTTTTAAGCTTTTCTTGGGAAGGGATTATCCATTGGTGTGATGTGCCCAGTGCGATGGGGCAGGGATCTGAGCAGGGACCTGGAGTCATCAATCTTCTGCACTTACTGCTAATGATGGGTCATGCTGCTTCTTTAAAATGAGGAAAATTGCTTTTTAAAAAATATTTAAAGATTTCTTTAATGTTGCTGAAGAAAAGCCATGGTGATTCTCAGAGTGTGTCAGCCTGGGCTATGGTGTGAAATTGGCTATAGAAGTGCTTCATAAAACTCTCTACACTCAATGAACCATGTTGGGAAGGGTGGAGTGGGGGCAGCAGTGTGCAGACATGGCTTGGGGACATCAGCTCCATCTCCAGACCAAGGTTGGATGTCCTGTGTCCTATAGTGTGAGCCCAAGATACAGACACATCCCTGTGCTGCATAGCTAAACCCGTGCAAGGATACCAATATATCCCTTTCCCTTTTCTTATGGAGAATCAGACCCTTTCCTCTCTCCTCCCCATGGGGCAATGAGATGGGAAACTGGAGAAACCTATTTTGATGGGCATGTTTCCAGGCAGAGAGGCCCCGTTTCCCCATTGAGGTTACCCTTTTCCAAAGTGTCGTGACTAAGCTGATTTCTCCTCCACGTTTTGCCCTGGAGACTAACAGTGAACCGCAGCCAAGTGTGTGCTCTGTGCTCCTTGTAAAAATAACCCAAGGCCACTCGTGCAACGGTGAACTGCTCCACTGCCGAGTACCTGCTTTCACATATCTCCCTGCACGTTTCTTTTGGCACTAAACGCTGTGAAGAAGTTGATGCCAGTGCAAGCATAGAGATGCAGACTCCGAATCCTGAATCATGGGCTTTCTAGCAAACCGTGGTGGTAAAACATGCAATAGCAAACCCACGTAAATCCAGCACGTGCAGCACTGAGGCTCTTCTCAGTGACATGCTGCTCGTTGGATGCACTTGGTCCTCTTCCCATTCCCTTGCACAGCTCGGGGTTTGCACCATGCAGATGCTTTGGTGCCACAGCAAGGAACAGCTTCTGAGGGCCAGTGGTTCCTTAGGAGGCTGCTGCAGCAAATACTGGTGGGTGACAAGTGGTTGTATGAGAGCAGTGCCAGCTGTGTTAATATAGCAAAGAAAATATCACCGTATACTGCTGAGCAGTGAGGTGCTCCATCAGGGTCCTCAGAGGCTTGCAGACAGTTGCTAAACCCTGGAGCATCCCTGGGAGATTGATAGATGTTGCCTTGGAGAGCAAAGCAGGGACTGCGCAGGTGACAAGTCCAACAGCAGGACTGAACTGCAGCTCCTGGTCCATGGCTTAGCCTTGCTCGGGTTTTGAGTGGCACCGACTGTGCTTTAAACCCTTTTATTTTTGTCAGGTCAGGATGCTGGATGAAAAGTAATTTCATCTCAGTGTTTGGTGATGGTTTTCTGAGACGCTGATTTTCTTTATGTCCCAAAACCCTGCATGTCTTCATCACCTGGGTTATTCTCAAGCATTGAGTCCCCTTTCCCCCAGGACCTTTTTCCCTCCCCCAGGACCTTTTTTCCTCCCCGCAGTTTCTTTGACAGAGATTTGGCAGCAGCATATGAGAGCAGGAGAAAGCTCAGGGCCAGGAGTGTTGCTGAAGTCTGGGCTTTTGCTCTGCCTGGCAAAGGTATGTCCTTGCATCCCATGGCATGAATATACATAACTATGTAGGTTGAGGCAGCTGTGAATGGGCCCACATCCATATGGAGATGGAACAGATGGGGCTGAAGAATGGGGCTGACCTAGTCCCTATTAACCTGCTCTATTAAATGTGTGTCTGCCTGGGGCTATGGGGTCTCATTTTCTCTCTCCCTCCTGGAGAGAAAGCTTCCCTGGCTTGCTGTACATTGCTTTTTTCACTTAGCCTCTATTTATACCACCCTTAGCTTAAAGGTGACCCCTTGGTCTCTCCTGTGAGCTAAAATAAAAGTTGAATCGTTTTTCCAAGTGCTGGGTAAACACATCCTGGTCTGTATGGCCAGAAAAATGCTGGCTTGGGTTCTCCAACATGTCAGTGGCTCAACACAGCTCAGTGGGTGTTTATTCCAGCGAGAAAATTCAAACCAGCAGCAAGACAAAAAATTTAACTTGTGCTGGAGGAGTCTGGAGTGCTTTGAATGAGCGGAAATGGTTTGGGTGAGCTTTAGGATGGATGTCAGGGTGTGACGTCCAAAGGCCAGATCATGTCTCTCCAGACCCCGCTATGATCCCAGCCTTCCCCGAAGCACTTGTGTGCGGGTGACTTCTGCTAAAGGAGCCAAGTGAAAACTCTTTTTCCAGATCGCTTGGAAGGCAGAGTTTGGATTTGATCCCATCCCTCCTTACAAACATATCAAGCAGTTCAACCAAGCCCGGGTGTCTTGAGTACCCCGGCCTCGAGAGGCTGGAATGTGCCTGCAGCATAACCATGTGGCATCTCCAGCAACACCGATGGAGCTGTGCAAGAGCAACTGCCCAGCTTGGGCTGTGGCTTGCTAGGTTGCTGTCTGGTGGGGAAGGTTTCAGATTGAATAAGTGCTGCTATTGCATTTGAACGTTGGGTTGAGTGGTGGCTGTAGATGTTGCTCTCAGTATCTATGACCTTGTGCAGCTATTGTAAACCTTTGGGATTTCTTATGCCTTAGAAGAAGCAGTTTTGCTCTTCAGGAAACTCTCATAGAGTGCAGCAAGTTTTCCAATGTCAGTTCAAGAGCGTGTTTGCATAGAATCAGAGACATTTGAACAAGTGTTTTCTTCCCCATGGCCATGACCTTGGGACAGTCTTTTATGTTCCTGCCTCTCTCCAACCCCAGCCCCATGGAGAGCTGCCAGGTGGGTTCCTCAGACAACAGCTCAGTTCCAGGCACAGCCGCAGAGCTGCCCTTTTCCAAAACACAGTGCCAGGGCAAGGAGACATTTGCTGCTGCTGATGCTCTTGGCCCCTGGGGCAAAGTCTCTGTCTGGGCTTGCCCTGTGAATGGGGAAAGGGGACAAAATACTTCAGCAAAGCCACGTGGCGTGGGACAGTGCTGCTCCGATGCCCTGTATCTTTCCTGCAGCCACTCAGGTTTCCAGCGGGAGCTGAAAACACAAATGCGTAAGAAGCAAAGGGCCCCTGTAAAAAATTCACAGCTCCTTTTGCCAGCAGGAATATCTGGGCATAAACTGTTGGAAAATTAAACGGGTTTCTTTTTCCACAGTCCAAAGCCATGTGTATGGATGAGTGATGACTGTGATAGGGAGTGAGTCAGGCTTTCCTCCAGCTTGAGGACTTGTTGAATGTTGGATAAGAACTGAGTGGAGCCAGAGAGGAGAAAGTGAAGCCTTGGGCAAAGTCTGCTTTTTTCCCTTGCAGCCTTGGGGTGTTTGATTGCACTAGCTCTTGCCACTCTGGGGATGTATCATGGAAGCTCTACCTGCCCCTGAAGACTGCCCAGAGTAAATCTAAAGTGAGATTTTGGCTTTGCTGATCCCCATCCTGCTACTTTCTGTGGCGGAAGGCTTTCCTGCTGCCCAGGGCTGGGGAAGGGCTGACAGAGCTGCTTAACAAAACTCCATCCCAAAGTCCAGCTTTGTCTGTCCATTTTTCTGTTAGTGCCTGCACCACTTAGGCTGAAGCTCCACTAAGAAGAGAAGTGAAAGATGCAATCCCATCTGCATGTAGGGTGTTAGATATGGGCAAACATCTCAGCGTGGAAGTTGTGTACAGCAGATACCATGGTCCTTAACTTCCCCACCAAAATCTATAGTGTTCCAAGATGTACGGTGGCAGCAGTGTGGCAGGGAGGGCATTTAAAATCTCTCCTAAGCAATTGGTGTAGCTGAAGAGGTGACGTGCTTGGACTGGAGATCTATTTTCTTGTTCGCTTCTGTGTCACTTGAGAAATAAATGCTCAGCTGCATCCCTGGCTCAGATGTCTTTTCCTGTCTGAGCTCTAAATTGATCAGGGTGGCAGTATGGGTTTGATTACCTGAATTGTCACCCATGAAAACAAGAAAGCATAGAAAGAAAAAGTGGTTATTGTGACCTAGATGAAATATTCAATTTCTATCCCCTCTTCAGCCCCATGGTATAAGGGTTTAACTTGCAGAAGACATTGAGTTTTCATGCCCTGTATTTTAAAAACATGTTCTTTCTGATGGAGCTGTGTTGAAGCTAAAATGAACATGTTTTCCTCTTATTTACTACCCTGTGTGCTGTGATAGGTGGCTGAAACTATATTAATAAACTCAGGTTATCCAGGATGAACATAATAAGGATACTGTGACCACCAGCTCAATGCCTTTATCCCCAAACCAAGCACATAATCCAGCTCCTCCACCATGTGTATTATTATTTGATCTCAAATACATATTATCATTCCAAGTTTCTGACATCACGCTCATTTTTACAGCAGTATGAGCTGAAATGATAGGTATGAAGTGATGACACATTGAGGGACACTCAGGCACCGTCTGTCGGGTGAGCTTGTCAGCATCAATGAGTTTCTTGCCTTTCCCTTTTGCTATTAGATGTGCAAGGAAAATGCGTCTCACACATCTTCTTGCAAAGCTCTCAGATTCCAGATGCAAAGTGCTGCGAGAGCACCAAGCATTATTTATTCTTTGCTGTAAGAAACAACATAAAAGGCAGCTGACTTATGAATGAAAACCCTCTAAAACCCCAAATACCTGATACAAGAGCAAAGATGGGGATGATGGGGATTCAGCTAAGTCACTAAGTCAATTGTACTCTGTATTAATGGCTCCTATTTTGTTTTTTTTCTGGTCTTGCTCCAAGTGTGAGGATCACTCTTTATGGGTATTGAAGACATCTGCAATACATTAAAATATCCTGCAGTATGGAACAGGCTGCAAAGCTCAGACCCTGCTAACGACAGCTCTGGTTCTTTCCTAACTTAAGACACCATGCCCTGTGCTCATCTTTTCTTTGCAGAAAGAGAGATGTCTAAAGTCCCTGTGTGTGAGCTAAAGCTGAGCAGAGTGCCTTGGAAACAGGGGAAAATTGCACATTGCAGGTTTTTTTTAAATATTAAGGCTAAAAGGGAATAACGATGACATCTAGATGGGCTGTGATGGTCCCACTACTGTCAAATGATTACTTTCATATGTGAAATGGGTCTGTGGAGAGAGAGGCGATGCGCCCTGCCTCAGCCTCCTTGCCCAAACCCTGTGGGATGCGAGGAAGCCTCTGCTGTCCCTGTCCCTCCCTGATGAATTTGCTCCCCGGCACTCAGCCCACTTGCACACAGGGGTGCTGAGCAATTCATCACAGTCTGATCCCTGGCCCTATTCTGCTGGCATCTATTTTTCTTTTTAATAAATACACCTTGAGGGGAAGTGGCAGGATGCAACCCTTTATTTAAGCACCCCTCATGGTGTAGGAACCCAGGGAGAGTGTTCCTGTCCTTTAAAAAAAAAAAAATCCATTAAAATGTCAGATAGATTAACTATATTCCAAGCAATAGCACCTTATAAAAGACACTCAATCTGTATTCCCTCCCAGCAGCAGCGTAGGATGAACTGGCCTGTATTTGTTCAAGACACTGCAATTTTTTGTTAGGGGCATGTGTGTGCGTGTGTGTTCCCTTCTCTGAGTAGTGTGTGATGGGGTAACCCCACTTGCCAGCTAGTTGGTGTAGGCTAGCTTGGATGTCTAGGCTAATTAATGAAAATTTAGCCTATTTTGGCCGTATTATGGCCACTTTTGTACCAATTGTCTCTGAGGGAAATTCAGCTTGTGGTGGGAGTTGAGCCTGTTTGGTGGGGAAGAGGCAGGCGTGGGCGAGCAGCCTCGGGAATCCCACCCAGCACACCCTGTTATCAGTGACGTACATGAAAAATGCCCTTGGATTAAAAAGTATTGAGTTTTTAATGAGATGGGGCTAAGGCATGGCAGCATTTGCAACTCTTCTTGCAGTGTGGAGGGGCAAAGATGTCTTTGCCACACTCCCATGTGGGGGTCAGTGAATAGAGAATCTGTGATGTGAAAGTCTCTGAAATGCTGCAGCACAATTTGGGATGAAAGAGGCTCTATAAACACAAATGATTCTTGGATGAGCTGACTGAGGCTTTTCAGAAAAGAAAAAAAAAGGCAGGTGTGGTCAGGGTGACTTTTATCAAACTTTTGTCTTTTTATCTCTTTTGCGTTGTTTAAACCCAAAATCTCAACGCTGGCTGGCAGAATTGCCGGCCTGCTCGCTCAGTTGCAGTAATAATAAGACGACCTTTCCTAACCACTGCTTAGCCATCTGCAAACCCTCCTAAATGCCACAGGGTGGATTTTGTTGGCTTGGAGATGGATTTTGCAATGCCTCCAAAATGTCAGGTGCCACACGAGCCAGCGAGCGATGTGCGAAGCACTGGGTGCGCAGCTTGCCCTCTTCTGCCAAGCAGTCAAGAGCATCTTGGGTGCCACCAGTTGTCAGTGATGGGCATCATCACTCAGGTCGGAGCTGGAGCAGAAGATTAAAAACAGAACCAGTAGCAGGAAAAGACATTTCATGGTGGCCCCATCTTTTCTCAAAAGGCAGCAGTTGCCGAGCACCCAAATTTAACTTCGGAGTTGAATCCAAAGCAGAAGAGAAGGGAGAAGGGGTCAGCTCAGCACAAGTGTTTTAATGCCCAAAAGATAAGGAAAAGGTCTGTGGCTGCATTTTTGAAGGATCAATCAATGCCTAGCGGTGAGTCAATTGTTTCTTCTCCATCTTCTTTTTTCTCTTCCCAATTTCTTCTCCTCTAGAGAAAAAAAAAAAACATAGGAAATGAAATAGACCTCCGCCGCCTCTGCTCTTGACTGTCTCGTGATGCTCCATGGCTGTACAGAGAAGAGGTTCCTCTTACCTTTCTTCTTTGTGGCCTCAGCTTCATGGTGTGCTAGAAAGAGCCATAAGAGGTGCTCTGCTGTTGGTCATGATGGGCAACACTCACTTGTAGTGTTAGTGAAGAATCTTGGAGAAGGGTCTAATATTTGTCTTGTGGCCGCAGCTGGGGCTCAGCAGCTCTGCCTGGACATAAAATTAAGGATACTTTTTCACATGAGGTGCTTGGGGTTTGAGGTTGTCTTCTAGAAAATATTCTCGCCTTACCTCACACTTGTCCACCTACACCATCTCCTATAGTGACACCAGATCTTACCTGCCTCTTTTGTAGATCCTCAAGTCAATATACGGAATAGTGGTCACGTGTATGCTCTGCCTGCAGAGTGACACCAGCTTCTCAAGAGGGTTGTTAGAGACCACAGGTTTTGGGCTCTGAATGAAAGTGCTCTGAAATTTCAGAAAAGTGAGTCTGTTAATACATGGGAAGCAGGTTAATACATGCTGCTCAGCTCTGTGACGTGATAGAGCATAATGAGATGGAGAGCACATAAATATGGAGAGCATCTGAACCTGGTCCCTGGGTCTCTTACTCAGTGCATTTCACCCCTCCAGAAATCCACTCAAGCAGCACATCAAAGAGCCACTCATATGCAATCCATGCCACAAAATGAGTTTAGGTCAAGCAGCCTTTGTCCCTTCCTCCCAGAAAATCACAGAATGGAGAATATAGCTCAGAAAAACTGTGATGAAAAAGGAGGAACAACTGAAGAAAGCATTTACTGGGCTTCTTTCACTAGAGCTGGCAAGCTTGTGGGCTATTTTGTAAACAATACAATATGCTGCTTAATCATTCAAACAAGTGCTCGTAGTCCAATTGAGTCCTGCTGGTGTGTGTGGCTTTTTACTGCTGTCCAGGCTTGGTGTCACATTGATCTTACCCCTGCTAGAAGAGTTTGTCTGTGCCTGGATGCTGCTGGTGCCATGTGGATGCAGACAACCTGGCTGAGCTTCCCATGTGGGTAAAGCAGAGTGGGTGGGTGAGGCTGTTGTTGCCCTGATTAGCTCGGAAACTTTTCTAAGGACCTTTCTGGCACAGCTCTGGCAGCCAGGGTTTGTGTGTCATTGCTCAGAAATGCTGGTGCAAGGGCAGGATCCCATCCTGAGCTCTCCACCCATCCACATGCTTCACCTGCAGCCTCTCCGCTAGCTCCAAGTAAGTGTCCCCAAGGGAAATGACGGATGAAGAAACAGGTACCTCATTAAACAGTAACAACATATTTTATTGATGTTTTCTGGTGGTAATTGACGTTTGAGTTCAGCTCATTTAGCTTTTAATCAGAACATAATTTACTGCAAAGGAAGGAGGCATATTGATTCCTGGCCTCCTGGCAGGAGCATTATTTATCTACCTCCAGCACTGAAGAGTGCATGGTGGGGACCTCTCCTGTGGTACAGACGGAGGGGAGAGCTGCGTGACTTGGGCACTTGGATGGGTATTTTAATATCTATTCCCAGCCTAGCTCACAGGTGTGTGAATACTACATCCTGGTGAGACTGCTGCTCTTCAGCAAAGCAGAGGCCATTCCTCAGCGTCTGGGGGAAGGGATGGAGATGGTGATGTGTCCAGAGTGTCTGGAAAGGCAGAGGAGTGAGCCCTGCTGAGGAGCACAAGGAGGTTATCTAGCGAGGGCTCAGCAGCACTCAGTGATGTAGGTACAGGGTCCTATGCAATGGTGCAATTGCCTGCCCCGTATCCTGCCTGTGCCATGGGCTTGAAGAAAAATATATTGGTTTGTGCATACAAATTTCAGCTTCTCTGCTGGGTATCATGGTCAGCCTTTGCAGGGGGTTCAGAGGTGCTGAGGACCCACAACGCTTGAGGGTGAGCTGAAAGCACCTGAGGCTAAAACACTGCCACTGCCAAGCAGCTCTCCATGCTGGTGCCTCAAGCCCTCTATGAAGAAGGGAAGGAGCATTATCAGCCTTTCACAGCAGAGGAAAGTGATGGCATTGGGAACACTGCGCTCAAAAAACACCAAAACACCCCTGGGTCTTGGGAGCCACATTTCCAGTGCTGATCCTGGAATTTGAAGAGTTACTTGTGTTTAACCCATCTGCAGCATCACAGCTGTCTTGATGTGTTCTTCAGGCTATTTCTTGGAGCAATGAAAGGTTTTGCCCCTTGCTACTGATCACCAACTGTTGACGCGGAACAAATGAGAAAAGAAACGAACTTCAGGACAACTCTATGAGAGTTAAAACTGAAGAAGTTTATTATCAGAAATGGCCTCGTTTTATACACTCCAAGCCTTAAGGCACGACCGCCTAGTGTTGTCCATCAGAAAGCTGCTAAAAGCAATTAGCTCAATGCTCTGTCCATATGCTTCTTTGAAGATGCTAATTGGCTAATGATTAAGCTGTGACTCCTGCTGTGTTTGCTCATCTCTTGCTAGGCTTCTGCCTTGTGGAACTGGTCGTTCAGTCTCTTATCACCTTCTCTCCCTGGGACTTTTCAGCCTCAGAGCTTCCCAGGCTCTTTCAGGGATACATCATTATCTGTTCAAGGTTAAGGTCCATCTTTGAGTCCTCAGACCAGCTGCAGACTCCCACAACCAACCTCTAGGGCAGAGTCACCTCACTGGGACAGCTGTGCCAGCTCTTGGGGGTTTTTGCTGTGCCAAGTCTCAGAGATGCTTTCACCCAGGAGATGTGTCAGTGAGCAGCATTGCAGATTTGGGACGGGTCAAGACCCCCGTGGGGTGCTGATGATGTGACAGGAGCCCCTCGCTCTGGTTGACCCAACTGTATGACGTGTCCTCCTTCCCCAGGGAATCAGCAGGTGATTGCTCCTTCCAAAGGAGGTGCAGCTGCGCTGTCTCTGTTGGGCACAAAGTAACAAAGAAAAGCAAAGAGCCAAGGTCTTGCAGACAGGGAAGCCGCCAGCGGGATTTTCAGCAATTGCTCTTCATAAATGGCAGGAACTGCGATTTCTAGTCAAAGTCCAGCAAGTGATTATCTCACGGTTTGGGGTATTTGGGGATTTGGGTAAGAGCTTTATTCCACCCTTTCCATCTTCAAAGAGTTTTGCAATCATTAGGTTATTTGCTAATCCTCCTGCTTTCGCTGTCACTTTCCCTTTTCTCCTTTCCATCCAGCTTTCCAGGAAATCCCCAGTACAGCTCTTGTGTGTGTCTGCGTGTGTAGCTTCACATGTGCTTGAAGCACTTGATGAGGTGACCCCACTCCCTCAAGCCTCGCTGCATCCCAGAGCTGTTGCTGGGAGAGCTTGGCTGGAGCACAGCCACTGCCATTAGCTGCTGCTTCCTTACTGTGACCTTATCTTTTTTTCCTTTAAAAAAAAAAAAGAAGGAAAATCTCCAGTTCTCTTGTGCCTGCAAAGGCCCCACAGTGGTTAATGAGCTGAAGGCAAATGCTGCTCTGAGGGTTGTGCCCTTGCCCTGGGATTCATGTGTCTGTGCCCGGCTGTGGCAAAGAGCAATGGGGACTGACGCGAGGGGGTCACTGCCGCCCCTTCCCAGGCTCTTGTGCACGTCACGAGACTCCCAGGGGTTGTGGCGAGGGGCTGAGAGCCCCCATGGAATGACATAAATATTTGCAGTGGTATCCTGGGGACACTTTTGCTCTCCTCCAACAGCAATAACAGCCCGGCCTGGGGTTTGCTTCCCGTGGGATCCGGTGTGGTGCAGCTGAGACACAGGCTCCGTAGGAGACTTGTTGGGCTGGGAAAATCTCTGTGTGTTGTCCTACATCTGGGACATAAATAACCAAATAATCTCCTTCTGGTTTAACCCCAGGGTGAGAAGGGTACAAAGAACAGTGAGCGGTTCCTGCATTTAGCAGCAGAGGCAGGTGCTGGGCTCCAACCTGCGGTTCCCAGTGGGATATACCCTGAGAAACGCCAGCTCCTGCAGGGAGAGTGACTGGGACAGGGTCTGGCTGAAGAGCCATGTTTGCTCGAGGCAGGATGGTGGAAAGCATCACGGACACCATGCAAAGCTCCATGTACCCATCGCTCTGCAGCGTGTGTCTCCATCCTGTGTGCATCGCTCCTGAGCAGGGTCTGGGACCTGAGCTGCCCAGGGGCTCTGCGTCCCCCAAGGCTCGGAAATCAGTCCTCCCTGTCTGCATTTGAGGAGGAAGGTGAGTGCCAGCATCCACTGAATACTCCGACTTCAGCAGACATTAGAGGTTGGCACCTTTGACCCCTCTTCCCATTTGCAGTCTAGTCAGCACAGCACCTTGGATGTTTTTCTGTCTTTGCTGCTCTACAGCAGCTGTAATGATTAACTCGCGAGCGGGTTGTTTGCTGAGGTATTTCCAGGGTAATGAATGGCTCTTCTGGATTTTGAGCTGCTTGCTTTGTTTTATGGTAATTCCCTGTGTCTATCAGAAGGGTGCAGATGCATTTGTCATTAAAAGGATGGTCCAGTGACCCTTCCAGGAGCGAACACTGGCATCTAAATGGCCTTCCCATTAGTGACTTTGTTTATAGCACTGAAGCGGATCCAATTTATTCAGCTGAGGACCTTGCTGTGTGTGTCAGGAGCACATGTTAGAGTGGTGATGAACAAAAGCCTCCTCCATGGTCACAGCTTTGCTGTGCACCTCTGGACTGAGGATGGAGTCGGTGGCATTAGGCAATGCAGCTAATGGTGCAAAGCAGCACGCAGATCCCCTGCCGTTCCCCGCGTTGTTTTGACGGCTGCCTGTTTATTCTCTGCTGTGGAAGCTAAGCTGGGTACCCTCCAGTAGCTCTCACAAAAGATTTTTATATTCTTTTTTGCAATTTCCCTTTATCTTACATGTTCCCCTCAGGGCCATCTATCACCTTGAATTTTATTGCCTTCTTTAATTGCTCCTCTGAAGTCCAAGTGTAATATTACTCCAGGATCCATTTGAATAACTTCCTGAGTTGCTGCGATCCCATTCATCTTGTACTCCTGGCTCTCTTGATAAACGCTCTTGTACATTGCTTTTCATTTCAGTGTGTCAACACTGAATCAAACACATCTCTCTTCGGCCTTTTGTCAAAGCGGATGGTGAGCACTGCTTGTAGACGTACCTGAGTGGTCTGCATTTCTGTTCCTTGTTTCCACAAATTTCCTCTTTCAATGTTCTGCTACTGCTGCAGTTTCACCAGCTCCTAATTCAGGGAGGGTTTAATTGCAGACGTCCTCGGTACTCTGTGATTGTCCTAGATGAGCACTCAGTACTGTGTCAAGAAGCCCAGTGTGCCCAGTGTAGATGTCCTCAGCCATGGGTTTCCCAGGTTTGGCAGTGGCTTTGTGGTATCAGGCCAGTCCAGAGCTGGAGTGGCTCCTCTGGTTTTTGTACGAGTTGAACAAACCTTTTAGTGAGAGCAAAAGAATTAACCTTTCTGGTGCTCAGTCACTTGCTGGTCATCTCAGGGAGGTCAGCATCCACTCCCATCTCTGCAACCAGCATGTGATGGCAAGATGTGACACTCTCTTGCCTTTGTGGTTTGGACCATGTTGGGGAGAGGGTTTGCACCATCGATAGGTCTGCCTGGAAGCAGAGGATTGGGGATTTTTTGAACCATGAAGTTAATGTAGCGAGGCTGGTGTTGGTCTCTTCTCTCAAATTAGTAATGATAGGATGAGGGGAAATGGCCTCAAGTTGCATCAGCGGAGGTTTAGATTAGATATTAGGAAGAAATTCTTCACTGAGAGGGTAGTTAGGCACTGGAATAGACTGCCCAGAGAGGTGGTGGAGTCACCATCCCTGGAGGTGTTTAAAGAACGAATAGATGCGGCGCTTGAGGATATGATGTAGCAGTTAGAGAGATGCTAGGAGAAGGTTGGACTTTATGACCCTGGAGGTCCTTTCCACCCATAATGATTCTGTGATTCTGTGTGATACCATGCTCAACGGGTGAATATTTGGTTACTTTGATCAAAGCCAGGTTTTTTTTGGACCAAGGAGTTCATGGAGACCAGCTACAGTGAGCATGGCGAGCTATGGGTCAGGCAGTTACTCTCAGCTTGAGAGCCTGGTTATCCCTGTGGGCACCTCCTGCCCAGAAGTCCCCAGACTGAGGCCACTTACGGTTTGCACCAGTTGCTGACTTTCTGCCTCATTGAGTTTTATGCAGCTGTCAGCCAAGGCTCCACAAAATGTTAATTTTGCCATACTTGCTGCCAGACCTGATGCTGTCTGCCCTGGCAAGGAGGATCTGCCATCTGCTAAGGGACACCTTCAGCCACAGCTCCTGCCACCATGTCAGGCTTCTCCAATAAGGTGATTAAGATCAGAAGTGCTGCTTAAGCTACGTGCTCTCAGCCCACAGCTTGCAGCTGATCATGGCTGCGGCCTTCAATTAGTGTTATGCAAAATCACTTTTGGTTTGGGGACATGTTGTGCAGTAGCTGGGGCTGTCGTTCCTGTTTCTGCATACCTGGTCTGATCGCTGCACGCCTGGGCATGGGGTTTGGAATTGTACTTTGTGGTTTGGTTGCTGGGTTTGGGTTTTGGCAGGTAATGGGATGAGTTTTCTGGTCAGGAATGCTGATGAGAAGTGGTTCCTCTTCTCAGTTCTCGCCAGATCTCCAAAACGCTCCTTCCTGTACCAAAGGGTTGCTGCTGCATGGGAAGTGTTACTTTCTGATAATTTTTATCAAAGTGTGGTTTCCTGGTTGATAGAAGACTGCTCCTTCTCCTCCTCTTCCTCTTAGACAGCTGTTTTTACCTCTGCCCTTCTTTAAGGCAGAATTGTTGATGCTAAAGCCTGTACCCAAGCAAACCTGAAGGAAGGGAGCAGGGTTTCCGGTATGAATAATGTTCCTTATCCAAAAAGCATCTGGAGCTGCTGGGTGGGTTTGCATTGTTTTTGTGCAACTTCTGTGTTTATGCATTTCTATTTCTGTGTATCTTTTAACATACTCTCCGTAGAATTTCCCACAAACCAATTTCTAACATTTGAGATCGTTTTATAAGAAAATAAAGTTTTATACAAAAATAATCCTGAATTAGATGACTTTAAATAAGGTATAGTACCTTATTGGATGCTAAGCTTTGACCGTCTGTAAGCCCTGTTGAGTGGTCATGGTAAAATACAGCACTGCAGAACAGAAATAAGAGATTTGTCCAAGGTGGTGATGCTCCTCTCCTGGCAGAGAGCCTGCAAGAAAGGGAGCCAGCTGTACATGGTAATTTGACAGCTCCACAAGGGTCTCGCTGGCTGTTCCCATGTCCATGACCCAAATCCTGCACCCCATGGACCCAGCTCCGCCACCAAGTGCCCTTCCACAGTGAGAAATCAGGAGCTGGTTTGTTTTTGTTGTCTTTTCTAACCTCCTGCTGGTATGTGGATGGCTGGAGAGGGGAGGTAAGCAGAGCTTGGGAAGGACTCTGCAGAGGGTTCACTGCTGGAGCCGTGCTGACAGAAGGGTCATCAAACCCAAATCTGAATTTCTCATGCCAAAAAAATGCATTTTTCCTCTAAGAAGCCAAATGTCTCTTCTTGTATAAGAGACCTTCATTTTCTTCCAGGACCAGCTGGTCTTTTCTTGGCCATTTCATAATGTGAATTAATTCAGAGACACATCCTTCCCTTACAAAAGCCATTGGAGTGTCTCTGCTGCCGATAAGCGCTTGGCCCTAGCCTTGAGCTGGAGGATGCATGGGTGGTGTTTGTCCCCATGGCTACGTACCTGGGGAAACTCAGGAAAGATCAAGTGGATTAGCTCGATTGCAGTGAACCCTGCTGAGAACAACCTCATTCTTATTAAAATGGCCTTTATTAAATCTGTTCTGTTTCTCCTCTAATTTAAATTAAAATGGCCTTGATTTATTTTCAAAATAATTTCTGCATGGAGGTATTAGGTGGTCAGATGGACTCATTTAAAGCCATATTGTTTCTTTATTTGCATTTTGTTTTCCTCTGCGTGGACAAGATATATCACTTAAATCCACCATGCCCATATCTGCTTGCCTTTGGGCATCATCCACATCATTACCCATTACCCACACACTGGGGTCTTTCACCAGGGGAGTCTGGAACGATGGAGAAGGAACTGCAGTATCCTTATAATGATGTTTTAAGCATGCCTCCATGGAGGGCTCTTCCCTACAGCTCAACAGGGATTTTTCCATGTGCATTTTCTTGCCTTGCCCAAGGAACTCAATGACCAACCAGCCATGCAGCAAGAGGAGTTTGGTGCTGGTGTGGATCCTCCCTTGCACACCTGGATGGAGTTGTAGGTGGGAGCAACCACTGAGCCTCTTATGATGGGATGATCTCACACCAACCTGAGCACTCGCTGCTCGCTGGCTGTTGGCATGTCTTGGCCTTTGGTGAGAGGGAATTGATAGATTTAAAGCCTTTCCTACCTTCTTGGCTCCTGGTCTCACAGGAGAGGGACAGTTCGCTGGAGTAAAACTCCATTAGGGCTTCAAAAAGGAAGTCTGGCGGTGGCTTGCTGGAGCTGGGACTGGCTGCAGCGCAGATGTCTGCAGGCAACAATAGGCTGCAATTTAGCCCCATGCTTTGAAAGCAAGGGGGAAGGGAAAAAAAAAAAGAAAAGAAAAAAGGAAAGAAAAAAAGAAAACCAGAAAGCTATTAGATGACTTCAGCTCCGCGTGACTACATCAAAAGGGAATTCGGTTTCTATTAAACCCCAGGGCCCCAGTGCCGGGGAGCAGGATGCCGTTCTGGTGCCAGTGGCCAGAGAAAGCCATTCTGGGGCTGCAGGGTTGGGGTGGGCAGAGCTCTTTCCAGGCTGCTGAGTTGACGTGGGTAGTGGGAGATTCAGCTGCTCTACACTGGTGGATGTTGGACCCGGCTTTTACTTCCTGATTTCCTGAGATGTGTCCCTGTGCCTTCTCGTGCTGCCTTCCTAGTAGGGATTTGGAGGTCCCTGTGGCCCATCATCTTTGACAGGTTAGGGATCTCCTGTCATGTGAAAGCTTTGCACATGGGGCCATTTCACAGTGCTGAGATAACATTTCTTCTTCATTTTGTTGTCATCCTTTCCAGACGCCATCATTTGTCCCTACCTCAGCACGGGTTCCTGTGGATTTGCTCTCCTTTTCTTCTTGCTAATGTCAAAGCATGTCAAAGCCATTGAGGGTGATCTTTCCTAGGACTTCCTAGAGCATCTCTCACCATTTTATGCCTTTGTTTAACTGTGTAATAACTCTATTTACCATCGTGAACAGAGGTTTGGGGTTTTTTTTCTCTCAACCATTTATTTTTGCTTAATAGTCCAAACTATTATCCTATTGTCCTAGCCAATCACCAAAGACAAATAACACAAGGAGGAGGATTTGGAAGGAATTCTATCATTCTCTGTATTTTTCTAGGTATGAAATAGGTCACGTTTTAAGGGTCACCGACCACTCATCTTGGCTGAGGGGTCTCCACACCAGATATTTTGTAGGTGGGGAATGGTGCTCCCAGATGAGCGCAGTTTCCCTGGCCTGTGGCTGCTACAGTTTGTGCACGGACAGAGCTTTTTGTGCATCAGTGCAGCAGCTGCAAATCCTTCAGCATCCAGAAAGAGATGCTGCAAGTTTGACAGGTTGTTTAAAAGGAACAGAAAAGGGGAAAAAAATAAATTAATTTATAATTAAGTAAAAATCATGGTTTGGGGGAGCCAATATGGGATTTCTTGCATGTTAAGACTTGCAGGACAGCACCGTTTTGTGCCCAGAGATTGATTGTGAGTGACAGAAATGTGGGACTGTGTAATAGCACGAGACAAAACCTGTTGCTTCCTCCAATGTGAGACAATGGCTAATTGTTCTAATTTGGGTCAATCCCCTGCTGCGGTGCAGTGGGAATTCTTTACCAGGGCTCTTTAATCATTAACGTTGGCCTATTTTACACGATGTTTGGCCCTGGTGCAACTCCCCCAGGGCTCCGCACACCACCAGGAATTCTGCTGGAGGAGAAGGAGGAGCGGGTGATTCATTTTTTAATGAAAACAAATTAATTTGCAAAAATATCTTTATCACAAGGCTTTCATATGCTTTGTGTCCTCCACTGAGATCTCTGCCTGTTTCTTTTGGAGCAGCCCTGACACTGGGTTTGTGAATTCAAACCTTACCTCCTTGCATCGCCCAGGAGTTGTTGCCACGCAGTGATGCAAGGAGGGCAGGCAGTGACGCCGTGGTTATTTATCCTCAGTGAAAACAAGGTCCTGTTCATCCCATGTTCGCTTTCCCATGGTGTCATCCCTCTGCTTCCAATTACCCACCCTCCCTCCGCCGGCAGAGCGGCGAGGAACGTGGCCAAGGATCGCTCATTTGTGGTTAAAGGTGGTGCACAGATGCTGGGTGATGCCTCACCAACAAGATCTGTAGTGGGGTGCTGATAGAGGCTGACTGGTTTCTCTCCTGTGCTGTGGGTGAGACCATCAGTGAGGATAAAACAGATTTCCCCTGCAGAAACCAGGGTGGGTTTAGCAGGACATGGCAGGGGTGAGCCTGGTTCCCTGCCTTTACCTGCTCTTGTTTATCCCTGGGTTTAAGTGATTCCCATTTCAAGCACTGTTGCTCCCTCCCTTCATGCAGAGCTCTCCTTCAGGGCTGGAGGCAGGCTCAGGACCCTGGTGGTCTGGGGCACCCGCTCTGCGGTGGGGACAGCCAGGGCTCGGCTTGGGCTGCTCCCCCTTGTTTTCCAGTTGAACAAGATCCCGTTGGCGCAGGGCTGGTTGCGGATTGCAGATGAGGCATGTGCCATGAATCCTTCTCCCAGCTGAAATCTGTTAAGGGATTAAAATCTCATGAATCTTTGGGCTCCTCCCGGTAGTGAGCAGCCCTTGCCTTCTCCAGAGGGCTGGAGGCTGGAGAAGTCAGAGGAGGAACAACGGGGAAAGGGGCCCTTTGCAGGGAAGAGCTTCTGCTCTCAGCTTTCGCCTTATCCCTTCTCCATCCCGTGCTCAACATCATGTCTCATGGCCAGGAACTGTGCTGGGTCTCTGCCAGCTTGGAGAGGACATCGTGAAGTAGAAGCCAAGACATTGCCCAAAGTCCGCTTCTCTGAGCTGATGCTTGCACCACCTGGGCTTGCTTTTTTTGTGGGCTCCATGAGTCTTGCTGAGGGCCAGGGTGCTGCATAAATGTGCTCTGTGAGGCATGTCTTCTCCTCAAAGCTTTCCAGCTGGGCAGCCAAGATGAATGAAAGGGACGGAGGGTGTCCTACAGTATTCTTGCTCCTTGCAGAGAGGCTTCACCCCCTTTTGGGTGCTGCTTAAAGTGGTTTTGCTGTATATGTGGCACAGGTTTCTCTCCCTGTTGATGTAGGAGCTGTACAGGTGCGGGCAAGATCACGGCACTGAGAGCTTTTGCAAACTTGCAGGTATTTGCAGATGTGTAGCTGATGGATCTGTAGGGAGCTCAGCTGAGGGCTCATCACCAGCATCTTACCAGCATTTATCAGCTGGCCTGTGAGTGTAGCGCTGAGAGAAAGGGCATACCCCAGCTCTATGAAACAGGCTTTTTCCTGGCAGCATCATCAGCTGGGATAGCTGAACTCTCTGTGTGGTCTGTCCCATCTCCCTGAGCCTGAGATCCTCTGCAGACTTCCTCATGGAGCTTGCAAAGGGAATAGCAAATGCACGTTCCTGCACGCGTGCACTGCGCACACCTGATGCTGGAAGGGGCCAGGTCTTCCATGGTGTCACTGGCAATGCCTTCACTAGAGCGTCATCCCTATGCGTTAATTCAGGCGTGGTTGCTGCTCTAATTTGGTTCTGGTGTAAGACAATATGCTTGGTGAAAATGGCAGCTCTCACTGTATATGTCTAGTTCTTGATTATTGTTCCTTCTACAGAAAGGCCACATAGTGTCTGCCAAAACCCAGTGCTGTGGGTTTCAATTTCTGCAGGTTGAGGTAAGTCTGCCTTGCCACTCATGCACCCTCTGACCACAAAAAACACCCCACCCTTAATACCGACCTTACATAAGTGATGTGATATGGACTGATGTAGGTGGAGCAGAAAGACCTTTTGGCCATTGCTTTTGATTAATCGCTGGAAGCAGCAAGGGAGGACAGCAGCAGCATCTGTCCGCCCGATGGGGTTTGTGGCTTCTCTTGAATCATGCTCGAGGATGCTGATGGTACGGAGCAGACAGTGTGCTGGATGGAGAGCAGGCATGTGACCCTGCATCAGAGGGAGGATTGGCATCACAGCATAATGCTGGCACAGCATCAGGAAGCCTACAGCTGTCCATGGGGATAGTGCTTGACGTCATTGCTCCTGCTGGTGTAATGCACAAATCCCTGGCTCTTCTGGCAGCCCCACACGAGGTGCTCTCCCTGTTTGCTGGGCAGTGAGGTTAAAACTTTGTCAACACAAGTGAGCTGGGCTGATTTTTAAGCTGACTCAGTTTTCAAACAAGCTCTTGGGCTCAGTCCCATCAGGGTGTGCGTCAGCTTCAATTATTTCCTGATAGACTTGGATCATAAACAGCAAAAAAGCCTTTGTTTAGGCCATCAGACAAGCATCCAGCTCTGTCTCTGGAACCACACCAACTAAATCCCTTCTTCTGCGCCTGTGTTTTGTGCAACCCAGGGCAGCTCTCATATGCCAGGGGTCAGGCCTGGGGCTGCTATGGAGCTGCCCAAAAGCTCTTGGGAGGAATTGCAAAGGTTTAGGAAAGTACCTTTAAAAGGTGGGGTCTCGAAGCAGAGAGGTTTGTGTCTCACCCATGGGCAGCTGAAGTGCAGTGATGGGAATAAGACGTGCAGAAGCAAGGAGCCTGACCCCAAAATAGTGTCTTATGAAGACTCTGAAATGGGCTGGTTTTTAATCCCAGTGCTAAACTGGGGCATTTATCTACCGACTAGTGTAGAAAAGACCATACTTCTGTGGCTGGCTTATACTGTCACACGGTACCCAGACCAGAAGTTGATGGATGTGTTGCTGTGTGCAGTAGTCATGTTCTCTAAATCATGGTTTAAAACCCCCAAATAGAAGTAGCCCTGTACTTGCAGGACTTGTGAGTTGAACCTGCTTGTGAGAAACAAAAGGGCTGAAAGAATGGCCAGGTGGGGATGACCATGTCAAGGATGAGCTGGCTGTGGCCACCAACGCAGGGAGATAAGGATTAAAATCTGCTTTGCCCTGCTCTAGCATCTTTCCTTGAAGACCTCGCTGTGCTGTATCGGTGTTGATAGATGTTTTGCTGTGTTCTGTTTAGAGGGTTTCTTTGAGTTGAATTTCTCAGAAGCTGTCTTGATGTGAATTTTGGGTCTGAGCTCCCACCAGCCAGCTGGACACACCTCTCAGCAGGTCAGGCAGCTGCACACCAACGGCAGGCATGAGCACACTGCCTGGGTTAAAAATCTCCTATCAAGAGAGGAAGTATGGTCCTGCCACATTTGTACCAGCAGTAACTTATTCCTTTCATTTTCTCAGCTTTTTGCCACATTCTTCTTGTGAATCATTTCTCTTCCCTGACAGTTTGGTGGTCAGGATAATTCTGGAGACAATTTGAATTGTCTCTTTCAGGATCATATTGGAGGCGATTTGCAGCATTGAATTGCACCACAGCAGCTACTTACTCCACAGCATTTTAGCACCTTGTTTCCTTTCCAACCAGAGTTTTTCCACCTGATGCAGTGAGGGCTCGGATATGGAAACCCCCACGCAGTGCTGAGGGCAGACACTGTTATTTCAGGGGCAGTTGCAATGCTTTGTAAGGGTAACAGCTAAAAAAAAATAGATTAAATGAAAGCAGTACAAAGGTAAAAAAAAAATGGGGTAGGTGTCAAAATTCATGGTGTTTTTTTCTCTCATCAGGGAAGCTGTTTTCACAGCGAGGCAGGTGTTGGTGGCAGAGAAAATGGAGAGCAGTTAAAGGAGAGCAGCAGCGTATGCTGTTGCCTTCCCACAATGTTTGAGGCTTTAATTAAAGAACTACTGCAATGTTTCCAGACCTTCCAGTGGAAAACATGAAATAAAACCTTCTATTCCATTTTTTTTCTGCATTAATTTGACAGGCTGAGCCTCCTCAGGTTCATCCATCCCTGAGCCCAGAGAAGGAGATTTTTCTTGCCGAAGGGTTGCCAGCCGGAGGGGAGATTTCAGGATGCCTGGGGTTTAGGATAGGCTGATGTCCCATTGCAATTTGCAGGATTAAAACCCTTATTTCAAGTTAAGTGTGGTGATAAATGAGGTGTTGAAAAGTATGGGTTTAAATATGCTCTTAAACCCATATTTCCTGGTAATCAGAAGGTACGGCCATCAAATGCTTGTGGAGCTCAGATGTGAAATGGCTCCTGACTCACGCGGTTTCCAGCTTGTGCTGACGCAGAGGTTTCCGTGCACTGTGCCCTGCTGGTATCTGTGGATCTGGAGTTTCCACCTGAGCTGCCGCAATCACCTGTCACTGCATGCCTGATGGAGAGGGTGAGCATTGGAGCCGTCGCTTCGCTGCCAGTCAGTGCAGATGGCATTGGGCAAGCATCGCCCCTGAATTAAACCAGCTTTTGATTAATGGCAGTCGCTGTGTAGGCACCTGGATAAGTCTGGGAATAAACTACCCCTGTTTCTGTCAGGGCTTCGTATCTTACAGAGTGGGTTGAACAGAGAAGTTAAAGACCACAAGTCCTACACTGATGTTCTGCCCCAGCCATCTGCAGAATTGCCCTTTCTGTCCTGGTTTTGTGGGGTTTTTTTTACCCTGAGAAAACCTGCTGTAATTGTTTCCCTACACACCCAGAGGTGATTTGCCAAATCAATATTTATAATGTCTTTATAAGGCTGGTCCCTCTCTGCTGACTTGGAGGTGAGGTGGGAGAATACATTGCATAAATTAGGCTGCCAAACGCGCAGCTCTGCCAGGCGCTCAGGCTCGAAGGGAGGATGTGAAGATAGCAGTAATTGGGTGTCCAGGCAGAGAGGATGCAGCATCTTCCTCAGCATCCCTGCCCAGCTCATCCCAGCACACAGGAAATCCTGAGCAATCAGTGTGAATGAAGAGCAGCGGCAAGCTGAGCCCAGGCTGATTGCTTATTTTAGGGCTTCCTATTTGGTTTCTGTGTCTTTTCTGAGATGTTTCATGATGCAGCGATTTCATAAAACCAGGCAGATGTCACAAATCATCACATCTTGATTTTTAAAACATTATTATTCCTTAGATCAGATTAATCTCTGCTTGTGACCTTTGAGAGAGCAAGCTGGGCAGGGCAAGATGGCTGGTTTACATTATTGGATGTCATATCATGCCCTAGTATATCAAGATCTTGAAATGAAACACGATTGAACAGTCTAGACACTGGTATATTTATTTTATTTTTAGGGACCAAAATTTCTAGAACCAAATTCTTAGAAACTTTCAGAGTTAAAGTTTTCCAAGCCACTGTCCTTTTGGGTGGAAATGTAACTAGAATTGAGAAGACTCCACCAAAATCCCTGTTTTCCTTGAAGCTTTTTATTTTTCCTAAGAAATACGTGTTTTGAGAGTTTCTGATGAGCTCTGTTCCTGAGATCTCTATCAGCTCACACAGCCTCTTAGTGTCTACCCTTCTGTAAAGCAGTTCTGACAGTAATGGATGGCTAGTTTATTTTATTTAATCAATCTCTGTAAAAATTCAGTTCTGAAAGCTATTATGTGGTGTCAAATGATCATGGTGCTGCTGCTGCACGAATTGCAAAGAGATGACCCTGCCATGTGGATGTCCTGAACCCCAGCACAGCAACCAAGGAAGACCTTAACCAGGCTTCCATCCTTAACCAGCCTGGTTAAGGTAGAAAACACATCACCCTTAACCAGGCAGGACTTGTGCACCTCTGCATTCGTTCTCCAGCAGCAATGTCCATGGCTGTGGCCCTTGGTGAAATGCCCCATCCTTGCAGTGTCCTAGCAATCAGTGGGGTCTCTTTTTTCCCTGTTCCTGTACAATTTTTAGTATGGTCCCTTATGGCTTGCCAGCTCCTAGCAGGGAGCAGCTCTGGGGTCAGAGCATCCTGTGGGCATGATGACAACACAGCAGGCACCTCACCTGGCATCCTTCCCTTGTCTTTGCAGGAGGGAGACTCCCTTGGGGCTATGGAGAAGCTTTGCCGGCAGCTCACCTACCACCTCAGCCCCCACTCACAGTGGAGACGCCAGGGCATCATGAAGAGGAAGCCACAGTCCTGGTGAGTTGATATTCGAAAGCCACCGTCACGCCAGTGGGTCATTGTCCTCTCCCGGGTCCTTTCATCCTTGGGGTCACCCACAGGCTCAGGAGAGCGGGAAGGGGCTTTTTCCATGATGCTTTTGGCCGTGGCATGCAAACATGGGTGCTGGTGGGAGCTGCCTGTTGCACACCTGCAGCAACAGGAGGAACAAATCCACCACAACAAAGGAAAGTGCTTAAAACCAGGGCTGTGAGGGAGCCAGGAGGTCAAAATGTTCTCAGCTCACCACAGCCTCCAAAATCATCAGTTGTCTCCAATCTTACCAGTGGATCCCTCATGCATGGTTGTCTTACCAGGTTGCTTCATGCTCATGCAGAGGTGTTTTCCTCCATTTCCATTTTCCTTTCCCCATTGCACCCCAGTTGCAGAGCAGAGCAGCACGGTAGTGCCCGCAGAGCAGGAGTGGGCTGGAAAACCTGAACCATCCATCCTCCAAACGTCCCCATGCTGGGCATTGGAGAGCAGGAGACAAACTCTCCAAGACATCTAATTAGCTGGTAATTAATGTACAGGCATGTGTCATCATGCACACTGTGCTTGCAGCGTGTTTGCATGAAGGTAACTGATTAAAAATGGGGAGTAAATGGTAAATTGGGAGTGAAAATGGTAAAGATATGGAGTAAATTATTAAAATACGGGATTAGTTGGCCCTGGTCCCCTCCTCGCCTGGGTCCTCAGCAAAGCATCCCAGCTGCTGACATCCTGGATCCACGAAGCTGAAAAACCTGTAGATGAGGCTGATAGAAATGGAAAGGGTTCCTTGTTTCCTGTGATACTACTCATTATATACTTATTATTTTTGTTTAAGGAAGTGATAAATACAAAAGTAGCTGCAATCTGGCAGTCAGGATTTGTATCCAGGTGCTAGATCGTGATCCCAAGAGAGTTTGGTTCCTATTTGTAGTCATAGTGAAGACTAATCCAGTGAAAAAACTCGCAGTACAAAGGTAAGAAGAGGGGTGGAAAATGGGCCCGGGTGGAAAATGGGCCCAGGTGGAAAACGGACCCAAGGGAATAGAGTGCATGGCCAAATAGGATTAGGACCACGTCTCCTGGAGATCTGGCTCAGCATCCTTGCACTTTTTTGTCCTTGGAGATCCAAACATGGAGAAACACCTCCGTTTCATTGGCAGTAGTAATTGTATTTCTGCGTCTTGAGTATTTTTAAGGTGTATTGAGGACTAAAATTCACTCTTTCCCATAAAGAGGTAGAAATAGAGGGAGCACATTGGGGTTGGCTGCTACATGGCTGGACCCCACAGGCTGGGCTTGGCACACGGAGCTGGGTAATGACCCGGGGGCTCACTTACCCTCATGGTTTGGATTTTTAAATTAGAATAGGAAATGCACACTCCTTGTCATCCCATCAGGGCATTATTAAAGTTACGCTGATGTGGCTGTGGGGAGCTCTTCACAGCCCAAAAGACAAGAAATTATTGAAAATGAAAAAAATTGAAGCAGGGCTTTGTGCCACTCTGTCTTTAATTACCAACCCCTGTCCTCAATTATCAACTTGGAACTGTTGCACGAGCGCATCCACCCGCCAGAGATTTGCAGGGCTTTATCTTACAAGCCTGCTGTAACACTCACCCTTCCTTGGAAGAGCTGGGAAATAGTTGAGGTTTTTCACAGTTTTAATAGCAGGGGTGAGGTTTTGGCCGTAAATGAGCCCTGACCGCAGGGCAACGACCCTGGGGCTGTGAACATGTGGCGCTGGCTCCTGGCTCTGCCGTGGCGAGGGTTTGTAGGACAGGATTTGCCTGGGCTGCTGCAGAAGAGAAGATAGTTTTCCCTTTCCTTCCTCTCCTTCTCGCTACAGTAATGGCTTTGTGATACCCACAGGCTGCACCAAGCAAGGGATGCTTTTTTAAAGCCATTTCTTCTTTTTCTTTGCTTTCTTTTCATTTCTTTCTTCCTTGTTGGAGAGGAAGTCTTCTGACTCCTCTGCAAGACAACATTGGTCAGAAAGGGACAATTTGGAATCAACCCCTGTCCTATGTTGCAACCTGCCAGGAGGATCCATCTGTGGGAAGCATGTAACCCCATGCTTTGGATGTGGAAACCTGGTCTCTCATCTCCTGCATGGTGATTCTTGACCTTGCAGTGGGTATTTTGGCTTTGTCCCTGGTTCTCTGCTGATAATTAGGGATTGCGGCACCGCAGCGGGGTCGCTGGAACCCATCGTGAAGAACTCCCAGCCTGGAGCTGTGGAATTACTCAAAAATGCTTCTTAAATTAGAAATCTGTATCTTTGGGATGCGTTGTGCTCCTCGGTCCAGTCTGCCAGAGACACGCTCAGGGCACTGACTTGTAGCAAGCAGAAACACGCACCGTAATTTGTGCTGTGGCTTCATTAAGCGACATCACCATGTCTGCACCCGTCTCCCGATGCTCTGCGGTCCCCTGTCACCTGCCGCTGGGTTGGATGTGTGGAAGGGCTTGGGGAGGAATTGGAGGTTAGTTATCCCTGTGATCGAGAGTGGTGGGGAGTGCATTTGTAGAAGATGGATGCGTTAGTGCAATGCTGATCCCCCTCTTTAATTAAAAGGTTTTCCCGGTTGTGGGATCAAGGAGGTCTCAGGCACTAGCGGGATGTTTCTCTCTTCTTGCTCAGGGCTAGCAAAGGGATGGTAGCCTCTGGCAGTCATTGTGTTGCCACCTCCTCAGATGCCCACAGTCAAATTTTTAGTGGGATAACATCCCTTCTTCACTAAATTCCTATTGATATTTCCATGGGGCAGTGGGGGATGTAGCTACAAGCAGTGGGATGGATCAGTCCCACCTGGACCAGCCCACCCTGGGACCCCCTGGTACCTCTGCCGAGGTCTCACCAGCACTGCGAGTGAGAGCCCTGCACGTGCGCACAGCTCGACCGAGCGCTGAGCAAAGCCAAAGAGCTGTAATTAGTCTCACCAGGAACGTGGCGAAATAATTACAAGGGAAAATCGCTTTTCTTTATTCCACAACTGCTGTATTCATTACAGGTGATAATCAGGAGCAGAGCAGCCGGAGGAGGGGGATGGGGACAGATGACAGAGAGGACTGGAGGTGATTTTTTTGGTCGGTCATGCTACAGCCAGGCAGCCTGCCACGTAGGCTGCAGAGGAGGCTGGTGCTTTCCGTTTCCATCTCACCCCGGGCATCACATTCAGTGCATGCATGGGCAGTGCCAGATCGAGGGAGAAGCTCTCAGTGTTGGCTGCCTGGCACCGGAGCACCCAAACCTCTGCCAAATGACCTTATTTTTCTTGCATATTTTAAATCTGTCTGTCTCTCACTTGCTGCCTCCTTCTCTGTGCCTCCCTCTGAATCAAATATTAAACAGCCAGGATGAAAATCAGTGTTTTGCCTGGTAGGGCAGCCAATAGCAGGAGGATGAAACCAGCCTGCTAAAGTAATTTGTATATCTCTGGCTCTGCCTAGGGACACAATTACAGTCCAACGTTTAACTACCTAGTGTTGAATTAGGTCCTGGAATCTCCCTGCTCCTCCTGCTGCCAAGTGCTTGCCTTCAATATCAATAATTCACATATCAATAATTCACATCATAAGACTGAATCTACTCGCATTTTACATCAGGTAAAACCCTTTTTCAAATAGGGAAAGTTTGGCAGATGCACCTGAGTGCTGGTGGGGTTTGAGTGGAGCCTTCCAAACCTTTGCAAAATGGGAGCTTTTGTTTTCTCTCTTTTTCCAGACTGTGCCCAAAGAGTGTTTGCATCAAGCAAAGATTTTATGTGGGAGGTAATATTAGTCTGAAGTGAACACTTTAAGGTCCTTCTTTATACCTGGGAGTCAGCCTGAACTCCCCTTTGCTCTCTTATGGCCCTCTGATGTGAAATCATTAGAAATGACCTTGAAAATACATGGCTGAAAGTGCAAACAAATAGTTTGGGACAGCTTTTGGAAGTCAGGAGGCTCCATCAGGCTGCTCCCGTGGTTACCTGTGGGTTGGATATCCTCCATTGCACTTGACAGCCAGGTATGGACACCTGTTAAAGCAGAAGAGAAGGATGTTTGGATTTAGTGATGAGGTTAAGCAGCCTTATTTTGTCAGTAGGAATGATCTTTTAACATCCCACTCATAATTTCATCAGGGACACAAAACATTTCTGTCCTGCAGAAATGCTGATGTCTCCTCCTTGCTTGCAGTGCCTACTTGCATTTCTCTACAAAGCCCTTGTGAAGCGAAAAAAAAGGGAGTTTTCATGGCAGGGGAAGCCCGGTGCATGAATAATGTGTCCTTCCTTTTGAAAACAGAAAGAGAATGAATATTTGTGGATGAAAATCCTCCACTGCTGCCGGCAGCTTGTGGGCGAGCGATAGGAGAAGTTGTAGCTCCTGCAACAAACAGTCTCTTCAGAGCATCCAACACAAATCCGCTGCCGGTGGGAGGAGGCTGGAGCAAGAATTACACAGATTAGTCTCTTCATTAAAATCCCATCCATGTGTATGTGTGTGCATGCACGGCAGGCGTGCTGGTAGCTGCTGCAGAAGAGCAGGGAATTTGTGAGCTGGAGCCTTTGGGACCCATGTGAGTGGGTGATTTCTTCTTGTAGTGGGACTTTTTTTTGCCCTGTGTTACATGCCTGTCCCAGAGATCCAAAGGGACAAAGCAGCAAAGTTCTGTCCAGCACATGGAGCTACAAAAACCAGACAAGGATATTACCCAGTGCTGTGATTTTGGGGTGTGTTGCAAATTGCTCCACCTTTGCAGTGGAAATAAGGCAATTTCCAAACCTCTCTGCTCTTCCCTGCACGGTCTGAGGTTTTGTGCATCTGTTTGGGATGGAGAAAATAAAAACTCTGGTTCCTGGTGGTTCTACAGGCTGCCTGCGGTTGGGAACTGAGGCTGTCAGGCTTCAGCAGTGGGTTGCTTGGCCCTGGCTTGCAGGTATGGTCCTGCATCTCACAGGAGGACATGGGTGAGTGACAGAAGTGTTCCTGGCCATGGTGGATCTTCTGACTTCACAGTGACCGAGGTCTGCAGCCTCATGGCACCTGTGTGGTCATTGAGTCTATAACTCCTTGTGCTGACATCCTCCTCAGGAATTAGGCACCTGCTGGGATTTGGTGATGGCTCAAAAAGATGCATCATCCCCCCAGGATGGGACAGGCTGTGACCTTCTGCAGCAGGAGGCTGCTGGTGTTTGTCCTTGTCCTCACCCCGCCGTGTCATTGCAAAGCTCCCAGCCACCTCCGGCTGCCTGTGCGTTGCCTGCAGCTGTGACACAGAGCTCTGTTTGCCTCCCAGATGGTTGCAGTCTGGATGCAGGCAGAAAGCCATTCATCTCCCAGGGTAGGCACCAAGTACCAACTGCTGCCTGACTGTGCATGGCAGTTGTTAGTAAGAGCTCTACTGGGGCGGCGCGGAGCTTCTCCCTGTGTGTATCTTGCAGCGTTAGAAATATCGTGGTTATTTCCTACGTTGTTTCTGTTAATTGCCCTAAGAACACAAGAGAGGCCATCTCCATGTTTATCATACCCAACTTTTGTGATTGTGTGTATCAAGAGGGTTGGAAATTGGAATTTCATTCCTGCATGTTGCTGCGGTTCAGCATTCAAGTCTCAGCCTGGCCAAGGCAGACAAGACTTTTCTCAGGAAATATTAAATAACCACCGAAAGTGTCTTGCAGGGTGTCTGATGTCTGGTTATCCTTTGTCACCAGGCGACTTGTTGGCCATGCAGGAGGGAGTCCCTGCACAGCAGATCCCCCGGAGCTGTTTGATGGGAAGGGTTAACCATGGGGATTGAGTAATCCTCCCATAATAGAAGGATGACTTAATGTGATGGGAAGACCTGGAGTGACACAGAAGAAGTCAGAAGGGAGCTAAGATTTTGGGAGAGAGAGTGGAAAACAAGGGGAGGAGGAGCAAGACAAAAAAACCTCTCCCTTGGCTGCTGTCAGAGCTGCGCTGAGTGATTTTGCAGCTCGAGGCCATGTCCAGCGTTGCCAGACGGCTGCGGTCCGTGGTGCCACCTGCTGTGAGCATCAGCTGGCTCATGGTCCATTCGACATCTTGCTTATCTCGTTTTGTCTTTTTGCTTGGCCTTTCTTCTAAGGCATTGGTCTTGGACTGGTAAAGCACTTTGTTCACTCTTATTAATCATAGAATCACAGAATGGTTTGAGTTGGAAGGGAGCTTTAAAGCTCATCTAGTCCAACCCCCCTGCAGGGAGCAGGGACATCTGGAACTAGAGCAGGTTGCTCAGACCCCTGGCCAACCTCACCTGGGATGGTTCCAGGGATGGGGCATTGACCACCTCCCTGGGCAACCTGGGCCAGGGGCTCACCACCCTCAGCATAAAAAAATGCTTCCTTCTCTCTAGTCTGAATCTCCCTATTTTATTTTAAAACCATCACCCCTTGTCCTGTTGCAACAAGCCCTGCTAAAAGTCTGTCCCCACCTTTCTTATGGACCCCATGAATGAATTGCCCCAGTCATGACAGCAATGGGATGAGGTGTGATGGTAACCCCTGTACCAGACGGGGCTGGCTCAGCCTTCGTGGAGCAAATTCAGGGACACCCACGGGCAACACCGGCATCGTGCCGTGCTGAGGAAGCCTGGCACGCAGGCATCACCTACAGCAGATCCTTTTGGAGATACCTTTGGTTTGGTCTGGTGCACACAGCACTCAGCCAACATATGTAAAACCAGAGTATTTTCTCTATTTTGGCAGAAATGTTTGGAAACTGTTGCAACACTGAGGAGCATAGGAGGGGGCTGGCTTCCAGCTGCGCTGTGATCAGCTGTTTGATGTGGCTCTCAGCCACGCACAGCACGGTAAAGGAGCAGGTTTGCCGTGGTGCCAGGCATCCACATTGGCAAAATAAAAAGGGACAAAAAAAAAAGAAACCTTTTGAGGTACCAAGAGACAATAAGGAGTTGGGAGAAATTGGGATGTGGGCGATTTTACAGGAGTGCACTTTTAATCACCTTTATCCCTCTCACCTCTGCCTCCTCCATGGCTATGGAGCATTTCCTACATCTGCCAATCTGGGGTTCTTTGGACTTGTAAAAGTTACTCAAGATATGACTTTATTTCTCTTGTTATAGCTGGAGTTAAAACAACCATGATTTGACCTGTCAGTTGTTTTGTTCTCAGGGCTCCTCCACGTGATGCTTCCTCTAGGCTCCTGCCTCTTGAATTTATTCCCTTTGGCACATGGCATGACTGGAAGTACAGTGCCTTCTGTATTTTTGCTCTGTGATGGTCTATGTGGCTTCAAAACTTCCCTGTCAGGGGCTCCTTCATTTGTGGAAAGTCCATTTTCGAAGATAGCTCAACCAGAGCAACCTTTTGGGGCTGGTTCTTTGCATGCACTGAGGTAGCTGGCCAGAATTTTTTGCTCCACACTGGCACTCCAGCAGATGAGTCTGAGTAAGTGGGGTGGACATGTTAAGCCTGGGGTTAAATATGGCTAAGCTGCCCCCCAAAAAAGAGGGAGATGTTGGCGAGCAGCAGTGGCTGCGCCCTGGCCCCGCGTGGTGCTGGGCAGCTGCTCCATCCCACCGGCGCCAGCCTGGCTGTCGGGAACCGGCTTATCCCTGGGAAATCAGAACCCTTCGAGGACACCCCGCCGAGATGCAGCTATCTACAGCCAGGCATGTGTCGAAGCACTCTCTTCCCCTTGCTATGTAGAGAATCTGATGAATGTCTTCTCAAAAAATGCTGTTTAACATGAAGACATCCTGTCTGGCGGGTCCGGCGTTTTGTGACCATGCGAAAACCTGAGTGAAACGTTTTGTCCTTCTTGTGGGAACGGCGGGTGGTGTCAGAGGGGAGAGGATGGATGGACCAGCAATCATCCACCACAGGTCAGCAGCGCAGGCTAAGCCGGGTGGGAAGAGGGGAATGATTTCATCCAGTTGGAGAAAGATAGATGTCTGCTGAATGAGAAGGGAATGAAAAAAATAAGCTAAGTCATTTTAAAGTCAATAATGTACAGCCCTAAGCAGCTTTTGCTTTAAATAATGCTCTTTTAAGGCTAGCGGGGTTTAAGTAGCAGGGCGTGAGGTTGTCCCTGGTGTGCACTTTATCCCTGAATCAGCGCCTGTGCGTCAGACAGGGCGGGATGAGCCTGACGGTGCAACAAGGATGCTCTGAGCTGGCTCCCGGCTTCCCCCAGCTAAGCATCCATCGTTACAGTAAAGCTTCAACACCGTCGAGTAGCGGGCTGGAAACAGAAGGAATTGCTTTTTCACCCAGCTCTTCCCATCGAATGATGTTGAAGGACCCAAAGCCAAACAGAGCTCAGAAAGGAATGAAGGACGGTTTCATCAGTGGCCATTAAACACCATAATTTAGACTCAACCTCCAGCTGAAGAAGTCTCTAAAGCACGGGAAGCTGGGAGGATTTGCCAGGGAGAAGAAATCGAATAAAACTCTAGATCCTTCACCTAAACATTAACTAACATCCAGCCATAGGATCTGGACCTGGTAGACCTTGATGTGACCCAGGATGGTTATTCTTTTGCATAGATGCTTACTGCTGTTCCAGCAGTAGTCCAGTGTGGGTGGGGGATTTTTCCAGGGTCTTCAGCATCCTACCATTCATGTAGAACCACAGAGGCTGGCTCCAGGCTGTAGTTCACCTAATGCATCCCTGCCCTTCTGCCTAGTGTTTTCCACCCACTTCTTCTGTCTCCAGCAGGGCAGACCTATTTCTGCTTGCTCATGTGCTTTGGAGAGCCCTCAACAGTTAAAAGTGCAGTCCTCAGAGGAAATCTGCCGAGACTGACCTGAGAAAGGATCCAACATGGGAGAAAAAGCCATTTAGATGTCTTGCAGAGGGAAGAAGTGCTCCAATATCAATTGAGCCTGGGGTGTCCTCCTGCCAGGGTCCCTTGACATGTCAGCACACATCAATCTGCTCTAGCTGGCAGGGTGGCCTGTCTTTCCTGAGAAGCTGGAAAGTGCTCTGATGTTTGTTGTTGAACTTAGAGTCAGAGACACTGGAATGACCTTTGGTGTGGTGAAAACAGGATGAAAGGGCGAGCAAATTAAGTGCCTGTTGTGGGGGGAAAGGTGAAGCCCTGCAAATGCGGGGGAGCAAATATTTGTGTCTGTGATTAAGAAATAATTCTGCAACACGCTGTTTAGGAACCTGCCATCGTATTTGCTTGCTGCTGATATTCAGGGGAAATTTGATTCCTCCTGTGCCTGTCAGAGAGAGAACTGCCAGGTCCCTGTTTGCTGGGGAGCATGGGCTTTTTGCACACCCTGAAACACACCAAACGAGGAGGGTAAGCAGGTGGTGAAATTACCCATTTTGTTCGTCATTTCCACTGGGAGTTAGCTGGCCACCGGATCAGCAAATTTGGGATGGAAGCAAGTTATTTTTGCTGAATATTGCAGCAGCATCTGGAAGGTGGGACTGTTGCTGGGCACTGCCTGAAACCTTCCCAGCCAGGGCTGCTCACTGTGGGGCCCTATTTGTGCAATGGAGATGAAAATACTGCTCCAATTTCCCAGATGCTCAGCAAGTTGAAATCGCCTGGCTGAAATCAGATGTTACATCAAGCTGTTTGTTGCAGGCCAGCGGGTTACTCATGGGCTGGCACAGCTCCGGAGACCA
Source organism: Eurystomus gularis (assembly GCA_013400335.1). NCBI lineage: Eukaryota > Metazoa > Chordata > Aves > Coraciiformes > Coraciidae > Eurystomus > Eurystomus gularis. The sequence continues at coordinate 308,829 of VZZY01009599.1, read as the reverse complement.
TGGTGCTGAGACCTTACTGCCCAGGAGGGGTTTGCTGGGACAAGGCACAGCTTCCCGTACCTGTGTGCTTGAGCTAGGGATGCTGTGCCTCTTCCAACACCAGGCAGTGCATTCAAACCCTGGAAGAGGCTCCTTGGAGATGTGGGCGATGCCTCAAACCTGTTAGTGTTTAAGAGGCATTTGGCCAATGCCCTTAATAACAAGCTTTAGCTTCAGGTCAGCCCTGAAGTGGTCGGGCAGTTGGACCCTGAGATCTCACAGAATCCTAGAATCATTTAGGTTGGAAAAGACTTCAGGGTCATCAAGTCCAGCCTTCATCCAACATCTCTCTGACCCCTAGACCAAGTCGTGAAGCGCCACATCTACTCATTTTTTTTAAGACCTCCAGGGTTGGTGGTGCCACCACTTCCCTGGGCAGCCTGTTCCAATGCCTGACCTCTCTTTCAGTAAAGAACTTCCTCCTCATATCCAGTCTAAACCTCCCCTGGCACACTTGAGGCCATGTCACTGCTGGAGGCAGTGCCCTTTCGCTTACCAACAGCAAGTGCCTCTTCAGAGGAATTTGTCCTGTTTGAATTAACACCTGGCAGGGATGTTTTGAAAGAAGCCATCAGCAAGTATTGATTTTGGCTGGGATGCAGGTTTAAGTGTCTTACACCAGCTGTAAAGCATTGCTCAGGGTGGTCAGAGCCATGCAATGGGGCTCAATGCCCCTGGGTTGTTGGTACCTCCTGCTTTGCTGGGCAGCACTAAGGATCTCTCATTTACAGCATCACAAAGCGCAGGAAAAGCAAACACGTGGTTATTAACCCTGCAACTGTTCAGCAGATTCAAATGAGACACGATGCAAGTAAGACTTCCCAGTTATGATCCAGGTTTCTGTCCTGTGTTGTTTCTGATCTCTACTCCTGTGACACATCCAATCTACTAAACCTCACAGTGTGCAACCGGCTGCCTCCCTGGTTTTGCCCACATCATCCAGCATCAATACATCCTGGCGTGGTCAGTCTGTCTCCCTCCTCTGCGCAGCTGAAGGGTAACACCAGTGAGCTGGGATGGATGGCATCTCAAGGCTGCCGTTTTCTCAGCAGAGAGGTTATCCCTTACAGCTACATAACCACAGCGAGGCTGTGGCTCCTTCCCCTGTGCCAGCCTCATCACACCTTGCTCAGTCAGAAGGAGTTGGCGTTAGGAAAGACCTACTTTTTAAGCTGTTGGAGCTCAAGTGTAAATAATGCATGCATATTGAAATGCCACCCGGGTGCGCCTTACAGGGCAAGCTGTCACGTTGGAAGGGGCTTCAAGTTTTCCATTGCCTCACTCTGTAAAACGAGCCCCCACCCTTTTCGTTGCCCTCCACAAGTTGTCTGGGTTGCTCCAGAATTTAAAACCATTTTTTCCCTTTGATGAATATTGGCCCTGACAAATGCTTGAATTGCATTTGCTGTTCCCTCACTGAGCAGAGGAACCAACAGCCAGAAGTACTAGAAAATATCCTAAAGGAGAAAAAAAATCCAAGGCTGGGATGAGGTGATTCACAGCAGCAGGACATCCCTTCCTACCTACTGACTCTGATGAGCTTGCCCTCACTCTTCAAGCTGTGCCACAGGCTTAAATGCTTCAGGTAGTCACAGGCACTACCTGTGATTTAAAACTTCCATTTTGAGCCATCCTCCTCTTCCTCCTCCCTCTTCCCTCCTGTAGCTGGACTGAACCCTGTAGTTTTCCTCCCCTTGGAGGGAACATTTAGGTGCTTGTGGCCCCCTGAATATGTTTTCTAGTCCCATGCCTGATTAGAAAAAGGCCTTTGACTGTGAAAAGTGTGGTGTTTTTTTTTTTTAATTTATTTTTTTAATAACTACTCCTCCACTTCCTCTGCTTCTGAGGGGAGTGAAAATTAGATTTGCTTTTGACACATGGCTGCAATTATTTAAATCTATCTTCACAACTTGGGCTGTAGAACAGGGGCTCAACTAGCAGAAATGGTTATTAAATGAGGGAATCAGCTGGTGAAACAATTAATCCCCACACACGCATGCTTCCTCCTCATCTTGGAAGTCCTCCAAACACCCCGTGATTATTTGTCTTGTCTAAAACAGCCGCTGCCTTACTCCTTTTTTAGCTGGTGAGGGGCATTTTGGTGCCTTGCCCGAGGCCCGGCTGCTGCTCCCTGGGCTGGTCTCCTGCCACCGCGCAAGAAAGACATCGCTCCCCGAAGCAGCAGTGCCCATCTAATCACCAGCCAGCCCCAGCGTGCCTGTCACCCCTGGCTACATTTCCCAATTAGGAGACTCAAGCTTTATGATGGAGCTTTGATAGAAGCTTTTAAAATGGTTTTTTTTCAAGCCCTTTCACATGGTGCGTTGTTAGCGGGGGTAAATGAAGGTGTTTAGTGAGCTCATCCATCACTTCGACTGGAAGCTCCACCTCGCTGTCGGGGTGTGTTTCCACCTCCCACGCGCACTGCTTCTCTCTTTGAATGAAAATAATGCTTTAAAATAGCGGTGCAAAGGAGGACGGTGGCAGGAGCACTGGAAGCACCGCTGCTCCTTGCAGCTGTGAGGAGAAGAAAGGCTGGACTGAGGTTTTCAGCATGAAGGTTTTGGATGGGGGCAGCTGGGCATCAAGCACTTTGAAGGCACACCGAGGTGTGTTTACGCTGGATCTGGGTTGCTTTTTTTCTTGTGCATTGCTGTGGGGTTGGCAGGAGTGGGAGAGCTCATGTGAAGACGGTTGGACCAGAGAAGGCTGTGAGCTCTGCATGAGGAGAGGCAAGCAGTGGGGTGCAGGTCGCAGCAGGGTGAACCTGAAGCATGGGAGCACGCTGGCAGCCGGCACGGCTGCAGCTTGGCACCAGCTCCTGCATCTCGAGCCCAGGCTACTTGAAGCCCTGGTTGCTCCACTTACTCATAGCCAGGCATTTCCATCTGTCCCCTGGGATCCTGGCCCTGAGGTTGCTGCTCACCCCATGGGTGACCCAGACACAGACTTGACTCATGCCCTTCCAGTCTGACACTTCATCATTAGACGTGGTGTAATTCCTTGGCTCATGGGCGATGGAGTGAAGAAAAAAGCCCCCTTTGGCCATGGGCTGAGCATCCTGTCAGCACTCAGGGAAGTGCAGAAGGATCTTTTGCATCTCAAAAGGGGGCTGGTTGGCACCTCCAGAAAAGGGAGCCCAAACTGCAGAGTGCAGACCCTGCCCATGTTTATTCAGGTCTCAGCTTTGGCTTTCACGTATCTTGCCAACACACGGCAGCCTGTGTTTTGACACCTCCCAGTCCCTGAGAAACGGGGCATTCAGACCCAAGACTGATTTCTTTTGTCTAGCAACATGTAGTCCAGGGTGGCAATATGTTCTTCCAGATGCTTCACCCTCCCCTTGTCCAGGGCCAGCACCAGACTGGGGAGCTTGGGGGAGGGTTGAGAAGAAGCCATCCGCATGTGCTGGCCTCCCTGCGTGCTCATGAAGATCGCTTCTCACCTTGCTTTTGGGGATGAGGACTGTTCCTTGGCAGCATCTTGGCTCACCTGGAGTGAGTCCCCTCCTGCCTTCCCCAGATTAATCAGCTGTTGGGTCATACTGGCCACTGAGAGCTAAAATGGGGCTCATTATCCTAAAGATGATGAGTTGGAGACTTAGGAAAAGAAAACAACAAAACCAAAGTGTGTGTTCATGTAATACGGACAAATTACTCAGGAAGATTTGTTGTTGGGCTGATCTCTCCAGCATTGCTTGTTCCCCTCTAACAGCGAGCTCAGAGCACAGTGACACAAAACCTCATCACTGATGGGTACAGACAACAGAGAAACAGGCAAAATCTTTGTGCTTGGAAAGCAGGATGGGAGAGGGGGCTTGGGTTGTAGTTTTCTTGATACAGCTGATGACAGGGCTTGTCTTTCAGCAGAAGGGTGAGTAGGTTACACAGCCAGGCAGGGACACTTCAGGGAAGGTTTTTGTGGTTTTCCTGCTTGTCCGGCAGGGATGCAGGGAGCTGGGCAGTGGGGAGGGTTTGCTGTAACCAGCAGCGTATCGGATGACTCTTCTGTTCTGCCCAGCTGAAAAGGCAGTCTTGGCAGCCAGCGTCACCTCCAACATCAGCTCAGTTTTCATCTTTCTGGAGGAGGTGGATGCTGAAATCCCCAACATTAGCAGGGTAGTCATCTGCCAAGAGCAATGAAGTGCGGAGGGAAGAGGGGCAGTTCAAGACGCTCTTTGTTGCCTGTTTTCTTTTGTTTGGCTTTTCAGACCAGAAATGGTAGCGGCAGCTTTCTGCTGACCCCGGGCTCGTGGAAAGGGTCTATTAAAATGAAATAAATTGGTGAGTGGGTACAAAAGCTGCACAAAAAGCTGCACCCAGCAGGAATAGGAATCTATGGGATGCAAATAAAGCAGATTCAACCCCCTGCTCCACTAAGCAACTTTCTACTGTACTTACAGAGGAGGACAGGGGTACTATTAAATCTTCTCATTGGAACAGAATATGAAAAAGCTACAGAAAAACATCCCTTTTTCTTTTGAAGACACGAGCAGGGAGTTAGTAGTGGATCAGGTTGTATCCTGTTATTCCTCATTTGATGAAAGCTGAGGTTACAATGGTCGCTCTGTTCTGCCGTGCTGAGTGGGACCCATTATTTTCCGCGCGTTAATGTAAAGCAGATTGTAGATTGCTTCTCCCGGCACAGGGAGGGCTCGGGGAAGCCATCACACAGCGGTCAAGTCTCATTAGCTTCAGGCTGCCTAATCCCCAGGGGTCTGATCCCTCTGAGTATCATATGCACCTGCAGGGAAGCAGGGTGGTGACAGTACAAGGGCTTTCTTGGCCAACACAACTTCTGCTTATTGAAAATCATGCAGAACAGAACTTTTTCGGATCAATAGATGTGCAAATTACAGTTAAAAACTGATAGTAAGGCCAAACATCAGGTGAAAGGCATTCACCTTGGCTGTCTCAATTTGCCTGTCTCCTTGTCGTTTGGTAGCTGGTTACTATTGCAAATGAGACCTTCTCGCTGTGTAGCTCCTGCAGACTTAAATGTCTGGGTATTCTGTGGTCTGTCAGCCCCCGAGAGAGCTGGAGGAGGTTCCTGACTGCCTAGACATGGTTGTAGGACACCAGCCCCATAGCTATGGGGTGGCTGCAGGCTTGTCCAGCCTCTGTCCTAGGTGGGGGAAATGGTGTGTCCCCCTAAAAAAACCAGCTGACTGAAACGTGTCCACAGGCAGGCTGAACCAAAGTAGATGGTTTCCCTACCTGTGAGGGCATCAGGATTCAAACCCGCCCTTTGGACACTGGAGGTGTTGGGATGGTAGCAGGAAGGGCATGGGTTTGGCTTGAAATGAAAGATGTGCCCAAGATTGGTGGGGCGAGGGGAAAACAGGGGTGATACCAGCTCCTGGTCCTGGAGAAAAACATCTTCTCAAGCAGTGTGAGGGACAGGCAGGGACCCTGGGAGCCGGGCTGGCGTCTGCATCTCGTGCTCTGGCTCTCATCAGAGCAGCAGAGGGGACCTCTGCCTGCCTAAACTCTTCCAAATGTGATCTGTGCTCCAATAAAATAAACAGTTTAGGGAAAGCGAAGCCCCAGGCACACAGTTTGGCAGCTGATCACTCCCTAATTGCAGGAAGAGCAGTTGGGAGAGGGTTTGGGGTTTTTTTCTTCTTTGGGCTGATTTCTGATGAGAAACTGGGCTGGAGGCTCAGAGTTGAAGCTTCTCTCCCCTCACCCCACCCCCAGCAAAAAATCCTGGTTTCTTCCCCTTTGTATAAATGGAATTCAACTTATTTCAAGGAACAGGAAACACAAACAGCCTCTACAAAGTGTGAACCTCAAACCTTCAGCAAAAGCCTGTTTAGTTTGATATGTGCAGTTCTCTGCAAAACAAACTGGGCTTTTTGTTGTTGTCTGGCAGCAGCAGGGGCGGGTTCGAGGGCTATGGAAGGGTTTGGGGGGCAGAAGTAAAGTGGAGCCGATGCCTCTCAAGCCTCCCTGCCTGACTCTGTGCGTGTTTCCCACACCCCAAAGCTCCCTAGAAGGGGATGGAGATAATTAACAACAGCTCCTTTCATCTGCAAATAGACAAGATGTGTCAAAACTCATTTCTTTTCCTCCAAAATCTGTGGCAAGGGAGACAGAGAGGGAGCAGCCACACTCTCCCACCCCACGCCGGGGTCACATCCAGCCTGCTTGCGGGGTCATTCCTTGCAGTGATTAAGACAAAGGGGCAACAAAACCAATGGGAGAGGCTGATATGAAGGATTTCAAGCAACGAGTCAGCCTGGTTTTGCAGAAGGGGCTGGAGCTCCAGCCAGCACTGCCTTGCCATGCTCCCTCCATCCCCATGGCTCTCCAATCCCTCACCAGCACAGCCCCTTCCACTTACCCACCTCCTCTCTTTTTTTTCCTCCTCTTCTTTTAAATTCATCTGTTTGGAACTGTTTAAAATGTATTGGCAGCACATTGTATGTTTTTATCAGCAATTTCCTAGTGATTTCTCTTCCTACAGCCTCTTTCCTTTGGACACTGAGAAGAGCAACCCGATTCAAAGGTCCTTTTTTCTAGTCAAACTGGAGCACACCAGCTTCCTTCCTCTCTAGTGGGGAGCTGCTCATGTAAATCCAATGGTTACTTGGATATTTTTAATATATTCAATCACAAAAACCCCTTTCCAAGAGTCTTTTCAGCTATTCTTTTTTTAACCCTATGTTAGAATTTAAAGAGAACGTTGTTTATTTTATTGCAAATTATTGCTTGTTTTAATGCAAACTCGAATAATTCCTTCTTCTGGTGCAATTCTCTTCCAGGAGGTCATTTACAGAAGCAACAATCCCAACATGTTGTTTTCTTTTAAATTCTTGATTGTTTTTCTGTTGGCACTTGTGCAAATTGCTTTTTCTGCAAATGCACGTTATTAGTGGGGCGTCAGCTGCAGTTTCTTATTACGCTGGAGTAGAGTTTGTTGGCAATATTCCAGCGCAGCTTCACTATAGGAAAATGCAGGTTTCTAGAGAGCAAAACGTGTCATAGGAAGGAGTATATAAATAGATTTCATTTTGAGGAGGTAGAAAAACGGAGTACTACAACAGCAGGATATTTACATCTCTTTTTTTTTGCAATAAGAAGTTAACCAGAGTTATAATTATAGCAAAGCATTTTGATGGATCCCAAATGGTTATTTTTAGAATTCTGTTTAGCAGGAAATTAAAAACAAGTTTGGAAAAAATCCCCGTTCTTGTAACACACAAATGGTGGTTCTCATACAGAGCAAACGACCATCGCGTTGCTAAACGCTTGACTCCAGCCTCCCGGGCTCTGGACCCTGACGAGGAGCTGGCTGTGGAGCATGCAAATGAGAGCAAGCCTTCTGCTTCATTATCCCTACTGGAGATAGTTATCAAGTTGCTTCTTCGGATAACAGTACTTCATTTTCCAAGAAGCCTGTTGCTTTTAAAGGTTTAATTGGGTCCTTTTACTAAATACCAGAGAGATGCTGTGAAATTATGACACAGCAAGTGTCTTGCAGATGCAGACTGGTGGAAGCTGCAGGGAAGAGAGGTTTTGCTGATGGAGCTTGGCCATGGGAAGGGGCAGATGCTGTTTTGGTCCATCCCAGATATTTTGTTTGGTTTAACTTTACCACTGCACCATCGTAGGACCCCGTCAGTGGCAATAGATCACCAAATATCCACCAAGTGCAGCTGCTTCTCCATCAGCCTGGGTGTGAGTTGGATCCTGATGGACTTTCCTTGAGTTCCTGGGTAATGGATCTGTGACTTCCGCTTGGCCAATGTTAGTGGGTCAAATTGATGTGATTTGAACTCAAAACTAAAACCACAGCAAGTCTTTTTGCACACACACACACACACTTAAATTCATTTCAATAACTTGTTCAATGTGTCTGGTTCTTTTCTGTATACTGATATTTTTCTTCTCAGCTTCCGAAATCTTTGCACTTCCCACAGCCCATGAAAGACACTGCAGAAGCCAGTCCCTGCCTGGAGATTTTTGCCCGAGCTGCCTGACCTTCATTTCCCCATCTCCTCTGTGCTAGCACAAGACTGAGGCACATCAGCCTTAGAACGGGACTAAATATCACATCAGTGCCAAAATGCTTAATGCAAAGAAAATTTTTATCCTTTAGTTCCCTTCCTCTGATGCTCTGAGGGTGAAATTAGAGGCATTTGGGGAGATGTTAAAGTAAATTAATCCACTCAGCCTCAAACAGAGATTCTTCTCTGTTTCTTCTGTGCTCTGTTTCTCCTCAAAGAGATGCTGCACCCAAAATACCAGATTCCTTCCTCCACATGCACATTAGTTTGAATATTAGGATGTTTAGGTGCATTTAGAGCCAGATCTGAGTCGTCAGAGTCTGAGGACAGATGTCCAAAGCCACCATCAGCTCTCAGATAACTCAGCCCATGTGACATACCCAGCAGAAGAGCCGAGGGCTGTGCCATGAATAGGACATCTCATGGCACGGTGACATCTCATCCCTTCACCACACCAGGGATGAGACAGCATCCCATTCCCTACAAGGTGGGAACCCCTCTGCAAGGTGCAGTCTGTGGGCTGCGTCCCTCCTGATCTGGGTTTGGGGTGATGTGAGGCTTTTAGGCACCAAGGGCGGGGTGACACTGCTCTCTAGTGGAGGGCTCTTCATCAAACGGGTCGAGATGAAGGAATTGTTGAGGCTGGTGGAAAGAGTCAGCACTCATCCGGGGCTAAAAATGACTTTTTCTTGTTATTTGTATCACAAGCTTTTAGAATTTAATACATGTCCATGGAGATGTTATGCAGGCATGGAATAATTTAGTAAAGAAATGTAAATCAAAGATGCTTGACTTTATCTCACCATGCTGGGAAGGATTTATTGATCAAGATCCTTCTGATGCCAATGATCCTCCTGCTACCACACCATGGCCAAAGCCACAAGACCTGTGGCAGTTCTGGTGCAGGAGATGCTCTTGAGCTCACAGAAATTATGCCTCCCATCAAATACCCCAAGCTTTGTGCCTGGAATAGAGGAGGAACAGGCCTGTGGAGCTTGGTGTGGAGCCAAAGAAAATTCAGTGGGATTTGGAAAGGAAAGGCATATAAACAAAGAGCTATTCCTGGAGCAGCCCGTGCACTCGGGCACGCAGCAGAGGTATTGCTGCAGGCATCACACACAGCGACCAGCAGCACACAACGCTGGGGATCCTGCTGCAAGAGGAAATTCAGAGACAATTTTAGCATTGCAGCAGTCCCGCCAGGTATGCTCTTAACAAGATGCTGAAAAAATGCTGTGCTGAACCCAAGAAATAGCCCAGCGTTTGCTTCTGCAACAGCAATAGGAGCTCCTGCTTCGGGATGCAAGTCCCACAGAGCATTTCCAGCAGCCGCAGTTGTTTTATAAATGGCCGTAATAAAGTTCTCGTTGATGTCACACCAGAATTCAGAGCAAAGCCCCCAGATGGTGAGTGCTCCAGGCTGAGTGATCTGCCCTTCCTATCCCCTCCGCCCCAAACCAGCGGGCGCTCGCTGGGCTGGGACTTTGCTAGCGGGGAGGCAAGTTCACCATGGGGATGTGTGGACTTCATGGCACAAAAACTGCAAACCTCAGCAAAACTGGGAAGGCTCTTGGAACAAGAAGAGCCCAGAATAACTAATCCTCACCAGTACTTTCCCTCTTAACAATAAAGACTTTGGAATTTCTTATGTGTTTATTGATGAGCTCTAAAGGGGCTTTAAAGTTAGATACTTTTGTGTATACATTTCAAAATCCTCTTTACTGTGAATCTCTCTAAGAGAAGAGAGAAAGCTTTCCAAGCTGTTCCTTTGTAAAGATGGTGAAAAACAAGAGACTTTAAGCTGCTCTGTGGCGGCAAACAATTAGCTAAATCAGCTAAGTAATAATCACAGCAGCACACACACACACACAAATGTGCTGGTGTGCTGACAAGTAAAACTTAAGAACAAAGTAAAAGGAGAGCATGGGCTGTGCTGGTGCAGCGTCGGCATCGCGTCTCTCCACATTTAGGAGAATTTGGCAACTCTAGTTCTGATCTGGGCTCTGTCTAGGTTATTTTGGGATTTCGTCTTTCATGGTTTGATGAATGCTGGGGTTTTGTAAAACAAAAGGAAGGAGAAAAAAAAAAACCAAAACATATTCAACCAGGCAGCACCACAAACCTGTTAAAAGGATTTTTTTTTTTGAAGTTAACTTGGGCAATGCAGTCCTTTCTTTGCTGCTGGCATAAGTAGAAGCACTTTTGCTCTGGGACTGTAATGCCTCTCCCTAGTTTAAATAAGGAGCAGCTGCAAAACACACGTATACAGGCACACGCGAGTATATTTTTATATCCCCGTCAGCCTCCTGCCATAGCCTTTGGACCAGCCCTTCAGGGTTCCACGGCCATCGCTGTTCAGCAACAGGCTGCTCACATGGGATCAACTCACCCATCCAAAGTGAAAGGGCCCCAGTTTGGTGAATGAACACAGACCCAGCCAATTAAAAAAAAAAAAAAAAGAAAAGGAATATTATTTATTTTTTAAATGCTAACATGACTTTTGATGTTATCAGCAGTGCCGTGTCCGCTCTGGACCTCCCACCAAGCCCTTGATCTTGGTGACATCCCGTGGCTGGAGCTAGAAGGTTAATGTGAACTCTGTGTACGCTCTCCTTCCCTTTTATCTGTTGGGAGTTTGGTCTTTCAGCATCAGTGGGTGTCCCTTGGCTCATGCCTTGAGAGATGAAGGCTATTCTCATCCTCTCATCCTTATTATGATATATACATTATATAGAAAATATAAAATAAAATTATATAATGTATAATATAGTATATACACCTCAGTCACATTCCTCATTTAAGCTACATAGATTTTTCTTGGCTCTGTTCCTCCATCAAGGCAGAGGGAGCTTAACCTTTTTGTCACCATTATTACTAACAGAGTACACACATTTGTTTGCATTCCTTCCCTCCACTTCCAAAATAGCTATTCCAGTGTTTGACTGTCATCGGTTGAATCAGGAGCTCTGAAAAAGCTATTTAATACTTATCTTTGATACCATCAATATTTCAGGACAAGTCTTTTATCAAGACTCTACTTTTTTTTCTGATGACTCATTATGTTCAGCAATTTTTTCCAGATATTTTTGTAAATAGTTTTCTCGCCAGTGATATCATATAAATCTCTTACTGTAATTCTTCACTGTATGGGGCTGCCTCTTCATTTTTCTTGAGCTATTTCTTTGCCATCCAAGGAAGTATCTCAATAGCCCATTTATACTTTAATACATGACACATCGGCATCTCCTGTCCTGATCTGTGCAGTGTTGTAGAGAAATGCCATGACTTCAACCCAAGAGGCAAGCCTTTTTTTTAATGCTCTTTGAGCTAAACACCAATACTCTTGTTCATGGGAACATTTTCTGATCTGATTCAATGCTGCATGCAAAAAATAGCTCTCAGTTCAGCATGAGTGATAAATCAGCATCCTGCCAACCTGTTAGCAGGAGTTCAGTGCGTGTACACCCAATCCTACCATTGCATTGGCCAAAACCCCATGTACTGGTCCAGCTGGGAAAAAAAAAAAGAATCTGTCTTCCCCTAAGGAATATCCTCATAAAACATGAGGATGAAACCAAGTGGGTATAGTCAATCCTCCACTAAACCTTGTAGGGATTTGTTGAATGGGAAGATCCTCCTCTGGAGATTTGGGGCCGTTGTGTGGCAACCTTAACGGCAGGGATAAAAGCTGTTACAGCTGTTTGTCAGCATACCATCCTCCTCATTGCCATGAGATGATGCAGAATAGCCACGGGACTATTTTTATTAAATCGTGTTTGCGGTTTATTGGTTGTTTCCCGAGGGACAGGCTGAGGCGAGAGCAGCCACCTGTCCCCCAGCGCGGGGCAGCTCTGCCGGGGCTTCAGGAGAGCTCCTCTGCCTTTGCTGTAGCCTGCCGAGCGCCGGGGCGAAAGGGCCATTTGTACAAGATAATCAATCCGTTTCAGTCAGTATCAGCTGAATCCCTCTCAAGGGGAAAATGCTAGAGCCCTAGTGAGAAATTCGCTTTTACTTGCTGGCAGAAACTGTATGCGTGTTCCAAGGGAGAAAAACCGAATGTGAAGCACTATTGAAAGCAGCTCAAAACAAAAAAAAGAAGAGCTGCCCTGAAGTCATCTCCATGCCCCTGTATTATCTTCTTGGTTTTGCTAAATTAAAGCCACATTAAAAGTCCCACGAGAAGGTGCATGAAGGCGGGCAGGCAGCATTGCTCCATGGTGGGGATAAAACATATACTGGATAAAACATGTGCTGGATAAAACAAGGCTCGACTCCTGGCTGCTTATTTTAGCCATGCTATTAAATGATTGTCACTTATTTGCAGGGATACTATGTGCTTTATTTGACAGCAGGATCCCGCTGTAACCAGCCTTGGTGCTCAAAGATGGCAAGCCAAGAGTGATCTGGGGTTTATTATGTGGGAAGAGCTTGTTACCGAGGCATCACCCCAGCCTCACTCCACCTCACGCACCAGGGCTGCTTCCAAACAATGATGTGGAGCTACGTACAGGAGAGAAGCAGCTGCCAATATATGACCATCGATTTATTCTTTTTTAATAATAAATATACGATTTCATTAATTGCCTTCCCAGTGTTGCCAAAGAATTACCAGTAGAGAGAACCACGTCACATTAACAGCTGTCTTTCTGCCCACATATAGGCTAAATGAGACCTTGTGAAGGGATAAGTATAGACGTTGTTCACTTACCGTGGAGGTGTGGGTTTGAGGGTTCAGCTAGTCCAGCAAACCCCAAACTGACTAACAGAAGTGCCACCACAGCAGTGAAAAACCAACAGCTCGCAGCTTGGTGATGTCCACTGTGGGACCAGCTGTAAAACATCTCACTGTGCCGCACAAGACGGGTTTCAAACAAAGTGCATTGGCACCGGAGCAGATGCACTGGAGCGGCTGCGCAGCAGAGGTTGTGGGCGTTGCTTGGAAGCTAAGGGCTATGAGGATGATTAAGGAACTGAAATACCTCTCTTACAAGGAAAGGCTGAGAGCCCTGGGGCCCTTTAGCCTGGAGAAGAGAAGGCTGAGAGGGGATCTGGCCAATATTTATAAATATCTGAAGGGTGGGTGTCAGGAAGATGGGATCAGTCTCTTCAGTGGTGCCCAGCGATAGGGCAAGGGGTAATGGGCATAAACTTGTACACAGGAAGTTCCGCCTCAACATGAGGAGAAACTTCTTTACCATGAGGTTGATGGAGCCCTGGAACAGGCTGCCCAGAGAGGTTGTGGAGTTTGCTTCTCTGGAGACTTTAAAAACCCACCTGGACGTGTTCCTGTGTAACTTGCCCTAGGTGAACCTGCTTTGGCAAGGGGGTTGGACTAGATGATGTCCAGAGGTCCCTTTCAACCCCTGCTATTCTGTGATTCTGTGAAAAGCAGCATTAGTGCTGGTTTGTATTTTCAGCTAGAAAAAACAATAGGTGTGGGGCAGAACCATTCCCTGACTCAGGCTGGAATGACAGGCAACAGCATTTCCACAGCTGGCTGACATGTGTGCCACCGCAGCAGATGAGACATATGAACTCACCAAGTTGACATGAGCAATTAACATGCACGAGGCTCCTTCCACCTCCTAATTCACTCAGAATAATTTATTAGCAAAAAGTCCTCAGCAGCACTACTCCGCCAACAGGTCCTCATTGTAGATGTGTTTCATTCACTTTAGAAGATAAATTGACCCATGAAATTCCAGTCTTGCTCACGCTAATGAATCTCTGTAGGGCTATCATGAGAATTAATTTATTTATCTAAGGATTTCTCCATAGTGCTCATCTCCTCAGCAGCTAGACTGAAGAGACATAATAGGTCTAACACACTGGAAGTACTAGGTCAAATCACCCAACCCTGGAGGTGTCCATCCTACCTTTGTTGTCTTAAGCTAAAGTTGTCCTGGCTTGGGGCCTCTGTTTCCCATCTCTGCAGTTGAGGGGACAAACACATGTTCTCCTGCTCAAAGAGCTTCATCATCAGCAGTGTGAGGAGCGTTTCATCAGCAATTCCTGTCCATCTACTCAAGGGTGTTCTCACCCTTTTTTGCAACTTTAAAAGCAGCAGCCTCTTTATTCCAGAGTTTTGCAGTGGCTGTAGAAAAGAATTCTGCACTTTATGAATTATTCCAGTTTTTGAATATGGTCTCCTTGTTTCTGGCTATCTTCTATCACTAAACAGCCTTAGAATGTCTCTCTGACCCCTCAACTGCACAGACACACTCCTGGCCTCTACAGGAGAGAAGATTAGCCCCAGATGAACATCCTGCCTAAATAACTCATATTCTTACTCCTCTGAGAGTGGCCAGGGAGCCCAAAGCAATGCCACTAAGCAGAGATGTCCCCTCACATTAATGTCCCTCTCCTTTCCTTCCCCCACAGCTTGAAAGCTGTCCTGATGGGGAAGCCTCAGGACAACACAGTGGACTTGTCGGGCATCCCGTTGACGCTGAAAGACTTAGACCGTGTCACATCCTACCTCCAGCACAGCTCGGAGCACATTGACACGGTGGAGCTGTGCTTCACGGAGCTGACGGACGACATGCTGTTGCAGCTGCTGCCAGCACTCTGTGTGCTGCCCCACCTCACCACCCTTTCCCTCAATGGCAACCGGCTCACCAAAGCCATCCTACGGGACCTCACTGAAATCTTGAAGGATCCTAAGAAGTTCCCCAGTGTCACCTGGATTGACCTTGGCAACAATGTGGACATCTTCTCCTTGCCTCAACCTTTCTTGGTCAGCCTAAAGAGACGATGCCCAAAGCAAGGCAACTTGCCAACCATTCTGGAGTTCGGTGAGGGTCAGGTAAGTGATTTGGAGAGCCAAGATGGACTGGCCGAGAGCCAGGAGGACCTGCGAGCTGGATCAGACAAGACTGACAACACAGCCTTGCAGCAGACAGACAGAACAGTCGAGGCTGGGGAGCTCCCCAACTTAGAGCAAGGTGCTGCAACACCACAGACATGATGTCTGGCTCCATGGCTCTTGAGTGGACGTGTTGAGCAAGGGTGACTTAAAACTGAGACCTCGGCACCGCAGGTCCTGGAAGAGGGTCGATTCACACAGTGGGATGCTTTGGGAGTCCAGACTGCTGCCTTCCTCCCGTACGATGAATGTCAACCTTTTTATTTTCAAAGAACACATAAAGGTGATCGTGTTGAATATTTGTATTTTAGAAAAGCCAGCCAGGTATTTTTAAGCATTACTGATGTGCTGTGCTTTTTAACCTCTCAAAAATACATCTCCAAGGTGGTGTGATATGAGGCCCTTAG
Organism: Eurystomus gularis; assembly: GCA_013400335.1. Classification (NCBI taxonomy): domain Eukaryota; kingdom Metazoa; phylum Chordata; class Aves; order Coraciiformes; family Coraciidae; genus Eurystomus; species Eurystomus gularis. The sequence continues at coordinate 293,507 of VZZY01009599.1, read as the reverse complement.
AAGAGCCCAAAACGGGAGAAGAAAGGTGCCCTGACTCTGCAGGGAAGGGCTCCCTTTCCTGAGCACTGGCTCTAGCCAGGCCCCGGCTGCTCTCCCACACGCGATGGCCAGACAGCAGTCACTCCAAAGAGGACTGCCGCCGAGATAAACCTGAAATCCTTTCCAGTCTTGACTTCAGGAGATGCTGATGAATAGCATGCCTGCTGAGATACAGCAAACATCTGCTCACACACTAACCAGGGGTGTTTCTCTTCCTATGGTGAGCCTGCCCAGAGAGAGAGCTTTGCTCTCCTGGTTCAGAGCTAAATCCCAGCCCACAGCATGCCGGGATGCTGCTCCCACCCTCCAGCCTTATCGAAACCAAGCCGGCACTTGTGCCTGCCCAGTGTTTATTCAGATGTAAAATCCAGTTTCCCACCAGCTGTGCTGCTGTAGGTAACTCCAGAGCATTTAATGTGGTACCGGAGCTTGCACCAGCAATGCTGAGAGTGTCCGATCCGTTCTGTGGGGTGCTCTGCACAACCTGGAGCCGGGGCTCAGCTCAGAATCATTGCTGTTGCTGACAAAAGAGACCACAATACCGAAGGGTTTATAAAAGAAAAAGTAAATCTGGGGTTCATCCTGTATCACTGCCACTGCGGGCTGGGCGGACGCGGCCAGCTGGAGATTGAAAGCCTCAGAAGGGGCTCTTGGGTCGCTTGGCTGTGTCCACCCCTCCCGGACCAGAAGTGCTTTGTTTCTATAAAATGTTGGTTTGGGTTTTTTCTAAGAGACATGGGTTTGATTTTATTTTATTTTTGATGGAAAACGGATCACTCCAGAGCAGCAGTGCTGGAATGGGCACTTTGGCTTTTGAACTAGAATTGCATTGGATCCTAAACCTGGGGAGAGCAGGAAAGTATGAAAAACTTCCTCTCCCTGACCAAACATGACTCCCTTTGCTAAGAGGGAGCCCTTTTCTATCTGTTTAAAGCCTGTCCCTGCCCAGCTTTACAACATCATTCTCCCGGCTCGCAGTAGTGACCCTCTGACCTCGCTGCTTCTGGGTGCAAACACCGTCAGGCTCTCTGGTCGTTTCTTTGTTCATTTAACATCACTGCACTGGGAAGCTTTTCTGAAGGGGGCTTCACGCTGTCGGTTGTCATTTCTCCTCCGTACGCAAGTAGATAACTTAGAAGAAACTCTGCTACTTGTTTTAATACATTTGGCAACGTTCAGTATGATTTGCATGTATCCGAGCCTTTTTCCTTTTTATTAATGCTACTCTTTCCAACAGGCATGAAAAACACTTTGCAATGAATAAGCTGTTCTGTTTGAAATAAAGGAGCTATCCGTAATCAAATAAATGACAATGTTTAATAAAGACCCAGCGATTATTTTTTCCTCTGTGCAGGTCTAAATGCCTGACCTGAGCAGCCAGCAAAACCTACGGCTGGAGGAGAAAGCCGTGCTCAGCAGGTCTGGTTCCCCAGGGTGCTTAAAAAAAGGGTCACTGTAGCTGGCTGGAGAAATAAATAGCCCAGTTTATGGGCTGGATTCTGCAGGGTGAGCACAAGGTGGACACAGAATAAAAGCATAAAAGCATCTGTTGAGCTTTACATGGTGTCACTGTGCAAAACTAATGTGGGAGAAAGGAACAGTGTGAGCGGCACACTGCCCCACAGGGTATTGATCTCCAGGGTTACACTCTCAGTGCAGTAAAGGAAATGGCTTTTTATTTATATATGATCTTTGTTCCAGCACCCAAACCATGGCTGGGGACAGGACATGGAAAGCAACATGCTGGTAGGAGCAGGTTTGTCCTAACTCACAGGATCCCTCTCCCACAGCACTTGGGGACCATTTCCACCACTGCTACATCTTTAATAAGGTACCTTTAATAGAGGTGTAAATCAAGCAAAATGTGATACACCAGGCTGGCCGGGTCTCACTTGCATCCCTTAACCATCAGCCCATCCTTGAGGGAGGCTGCAATTCTCCCTGTCCCCTGGAGCCACACACGGGGGTCTCCTTGCCTAGGAGGCTGTGGGATGGAGCCTATGGCACACGTGTTTTGTTCGTATGGTAAGACTGATAGGCAGCATGTAGAGCCTGTGCCTACATCCAGGGCCAGCAATGAGACACAGGCAGCAAATCCACCATCACTACTTCATCCACCACAGGCCCACATCACCCTGCTGTGCCAGTACTGCCTCCCTCATGGAGATGTAGCTCAACACATGGGGATTTCATCAAGAACAAGATTCTTTCAAAAAAGAAACTCTACCAATTTCTTCCATATGAGGTCAGGCACCGGTTTGCTCTGTACTCAGCACTGGGCTCCCTTCCGTATGCATAGCTCAGGCCACTCTAAATGATTTAAATCACAAGCTCCTTGCTGCAAGCTTTTTATTTTCTGCTAAGTATTCACACAGGACCCAGCCATCCTGGGCCTCGGCATCTGTCTGGACTCCCCGGTTTGGCTGTGAAAATTCATAAACCAGAGGCACTTTGCATTTAGAGTGCTGCATCATTTATTGATGCTTCGCACACTCAGTTCCCTCCCTGACACAAACCACCCAGCAGGTTGCTCCTGCCACATTTCCCCTCCAGCTGAGCTTCCACCCTCTGTGGAACACATCAGTCAGCCAGGAGATATTTTGCATTTATCAGTCTCTTCCTGCAAGGGGCTACCCGCAGCCCACCAGCTCAGCTTTCAGCTGCAGAGGGGCTAAATGCAAGGCTCTGTCGCCAGTGCTGCTGCAGACATGACTCAGAAGCACCTCACCCCAGCCATCCCCCTCTGTTGTGAAATGCTATGGTTGGGTCCTTCACACGATCATCCAGGACCACGCTGCAAAGGACAAGCCTGTGGAGAAAGACCTCACATCCCTCAGCCCTTCGCTCCAGGCAGACGTTGCACCGTCTGAGCTGGCTCTGCTCCCCTGGTACAGACAGGCTGTGCCAGTATCGCTGTACCCAGTGAGGATTTAGCCCTTCTGAGACAGGGAAATAACTAGAGAGGGCCTTTTACTGATATATTCATGCATGTTGAAGCATGCACCAAGTTACTGAATTTCATAGGAAAAGAAAAAAAAACCCCAGGTTTAGTAGAGACAGTTACTGGTATAAAAACAAGAAGGCTTTAGCTAACCAGTCTCTTCGCCACACTGTGGATTAGGTCAATTAGCCGTTTGTTGCACTTCAGGATAACGATGAACCCACGGGCTCAGTAATAAATGGGGTTTTCTGAAGAAAGCAGCATGAGATTGCATCCCTTCACAGAGCATCAGCATCAAAACAAGCTTGGAGCTCACTTCATATAAAACCAACCATCCCTGTGCTACACTGGGCTTCTGGTCAGAAGCTTTCAACTGGCCCTTGAAGGGTTCAAGTACTGAAAATCACTGCTGTTAGAACACTGAAGTTGACTGAGGTCATTTCTTGTCAAAGGTGGGAGGAAATGGCCACCATAAAATAAAAACGTCCTTAAAACAGCCAAGCCTGGTTTGGTTAGTTATCTCCACCAGCGCTACACAGCTCTGCCTGGGCAGGAAAGAAATAGGTCTGTGGGAGAAGATTTATGCCTCCAGCAACAAAAATGTAATTGGAAATCATTCTGTGCAGACTGAAGAGCCCACAGTGAGGGGAATCAAAACAGTAGGTGAGGACAGAAGAGGCATGAAAGGACTGATGCCACATGCTCCTGAGGGCTTGTTCCAGCTGAGTTACCTTGGAAGAGTTTGCACAAACCCTGTTTGGGTTTTGAAGGTGATTATTCATTTAAATTTAGGGTTACATTCCTGGGGGTGGGAGGAGAGCAGGTGAGAGAGCTGGTGATGGTCACCCCCAAGCACAGGCTGCCTTGGAAGGCAAGGAAGCCACAGAAAGCACTGCTGGGGACAGCCAGAAGCTCAAAACCACCTTGATCTAAAGCATTACTTGCTGCTCTCCAGTACTTTGGAGAGGAGCAGAAGACCACAAATGCCTACCCAAAACCACCACAGTGGAATCCCTGTAGATGTTCAAGGCCAGGCTGGATGGGACCTTGAGGAACCTGGTCTAGTGGGAGGTGTCCCTGCCCATGGCAGGGGGGTTGGAACTAGATGATCTTTGAGGTCCCTTCCAACCTAAACCCTTCTATGAAAAAAGTGACCTAAAGGACTAAGGGCATGCTGAGGGAGAGGCAATGAAACCACATTGGGCTATTGCACTGCAGCTGACTGCATTTGGGCACAAGTTCCAGAGCTTCCTATGGTTCAGCAGACCTCGCTTCAGCAGTGAGAGGAAGAGTCTCCTGAGCTCGTGCAGGGACCACTCGTGTCCTTAGAAACACAAAGACTCCTGTGTTCCATTAACTGGGAGCACATCGCCAGTAGCCGCTATTGCCAAGGAAACCGATTGACCTTATTAGCAGTATTCATGTATTAATGTTTATGAGGAAAGGGAAAAACAACTAACCTAACCTCTCCAGTGTAATGTTCCTAGGTGAGCAACAGATTTAATCTCTTCCCAACCTCTTTGGTACGTAGATGTTGTCCTGGAAACATCACGAAGCAATCCCACTCTTCCTTCACTCCAGGGGCAGTGGAGTTTCTCCTTGCCTGGGGGCTGTATTCCACCAGCAGAACATACACAGTGAGAGGAGATGATCTTTCCAGCTCTATTAAATATCTTTAGCATTACATTTGGAAGGACAAATGAGAAACCAGATCCATCACTCACAGTCCTCCAACAGCCTCCAGTGATGTAAGTCTCACTGCTTCATGAAATACTCTCAAATGCTCAACAGCTGTAAGCAAAAGACCTGATGACCCTGCGACACCAGAACCTCTGGAGGCTTTGGAGATTCAGCCTTCCCTTTCCATGCCTTAGGGGAACAGAGGTCTTCTAAGATGGAGTTAAAGGCTTGATGGAAGAGGGTAGATTTAGATTGGAAATTAGAAGGAAATTCTTTACTCTGAGGGTTGTGAGACACCAGCACAGGTTGCCCAGGGGCCTTGTGGATGCTCCATCCCTAGAGGTGTTCAAGGCCAGGCTGGATGGGGCCTTGAGCAACCTGGTCTAGCGGGAAGTGTCCCTGCCATGGCAGGGAGTTGGAACTAGATGATCTTTGAGGTCCCTTCCAACCCAAACCATTCTGTGATTCTATGGGGATCACTCCCCTCCCTTGCAGCACCCCACAACCAGCAATCACACACTTTCAAGACATGGGTTTGCGCACACCCAGGCAGCGCATCATGGCTGCTACTCACCACACAAAACTAGCCAAAAATTCAGAAATACAACACGTTTGGGTCCTGTGGTATATTTACATGTGAATGGTCAAAGAGAGCTTGCCCAGGAGGAAGTCAGGGTGAGGGGCAAATGCCATCTCCAGCCACACTCTCCTCTCCGAGCCCAGTGCAATAGCCTGGGCAATGCCATGCTGAGATACAACTACCCCAGACTTTATCATAAACACACATATCTGCAGTAATGACTACTTGCAACAGGAAGGTTCGTGTCTTTCTAGGAGATGAGGAAATATTAGCACAGGGCTGGCTGTGAGGCTGCCCACTTATTTCCCCCCACTGCAATGCATACTCTGCTTGTACCAGAAAAGCTCCTCCAGATCCCTGCAGGGACAATTCCTTCCCCAACAGGACCAAGCCCTGGGGTGATGGAAGCCCCTCTCCCTGAAGCAGCCCAGTGGCATCCTTAGCCCATTTTACTTAAACCCATCACACCCACCTTTAGGACAAATAATCTTTTTTTCCCTTCCTTGTCTTTCCTCCTCTTTATTCAGAGGAAAAACTGAGTAACAGGTACACAGGAGGGGGTCTGGGCAGGGAAATGGTTTTGTCTGCACTTGCAAAATGACTGGGGTTGCCCTGATGCAGCCTGCTCTCTGCACCCACCTTGTGTTGGATTTATTTTCATTCCCTTCTAAGCTTTAAGAAAGAAATGTATATATTTGCAGGGCTGCAGCACATGGAGAATTTCCCGTGTGCTCCCCGGGAACACGCAGCCCTGCAGGGAAGAACGGAAATAAGTAAAACTGGAGGGGGTGGTAGGTACAGGCTGTTTTTTCTTACAGATGTATTTTGCAGCCTCTGAGTTGTAAAGAAGCAGGTTCGTAGGAAACGGCTGTTTATGGGGAACGGGTGAATGAAAAAATAATCACAACTTCTGCAAAAGAAGGTGGGTTTTCTATGGGAAAAACGTGGTTTTCAAACTTGAAAAAGCAAGAGAGCAGCAGGTCGGCCAACTTCTACCATTGTTACCAATATTTATCGGAAAACGTGGTGCTTGGAGACCGTGAAGAGAGCTTCACAGGGACCAGGAAGGATTCCTGCATCCTGGTAGACGTCTAGTGAGTGCCCTCCTAAGCAGATGCTGCTGTTTGTGGGTGCGGATGCAGCCAAACCCTTGAAGGCATGAGCTACATCAAAATCTTAATGGAAATCCCAATATTCAAAATTTAGGAATGCTGGGCTGCCATTTTCCTGAGCAGACAGGTCCAGAGGAGATCCACCAGCTCTACATACACCCCAGGGCCTCTCCTTCCAAAATCATGAGTCAGACCACACACAAAATCAGGCCTTTTCTACCTAAAACATAACAGCTGGGGAGGGATTTTGAAGGCTGGGAGCCAGGCCATAACAAAGCCTATACGAATACTCTGGTTATTGTGAGGAAAATCAACCCTTGTGAGAGTTCTTCAGCTGCAGCTGGTTAAATAGAGAAGAAACCAGGAGGAGCTAAGGAAGATGTTTGCAGGATGTGGCTTGCCCAGGGAGAGGGTGACTCTGATGGGGTTGCAATGAAGGACACAAAAAGAGAGAAGGTGGAGACATAGGAAAATCTCTCTCACAACATATGGGATTAAAAAAACATCCGTATAAAAACCCAGGAGGCTAAAACTTTCAGCTACTCCCATGCTACCTGAAGCCTGAGTTTTTTTTTTCCCTGTACTAACAGAATAAAAAGTCCTGGCTAGGGGAATCTTTTGTATTATTTATTGGCAGCTCATGCTGGTGTGTTTAACACTGGCCCTGGAGATAGTGAATAGTCTGCTCGAGCTCAGCTGATAGGGGAAATGTATATAGCAGCATCTGGAAAAGTAATTAAGTATCATCCCTCAAGGACTACCTGTTTTGCATACAAAACACTGAGCAAGCACAGGTAGAAACCAGAGGGGCTTTAGCTCCTGCTGATCAAGGAAATCTGAATCAAAATTACATTGCAGTTCTGACGTGTGGAATTCTTTTTGGAACAATTTTTCTTGGTGGAATGATAACGCCAAACGCAAAATACTTCAGGGCCCAAGGAAAAAAACGTGCCAGATGCCAAGTACTGAGCACTGAGGAGGACCAGCCTCTTGAGAGCCAGGATGGATGGATCAGGCCACCTTCTCCTTCCAGCCCATCCATCATCTCCCACATTTCAATGAGCAAATATTCCACCCAATTGTGAAAATTCCCATTTACTACAACCACAATAATAATAAAAATATCTGATGTATCCTATTGCTTTAATGCTTATGGTAATGCTGACCATGCCCTCAAAGCTAACAACCAGCAAAAGTGACTTCTTCACATAAGATGGATTTGAAAACCAGTTTTCCTAAACTGTCAGGATTGATCCTGTCTTCGGAAACAGCTCACAGATCTTGCTGTGCAATCCATGTGCCCTGCACTAATCTGAGCACTGAGGGAAAGGCTGCAAGTCTCGCTTAGCATCTCCCAGCCTCCAAGTATTAAGTTGGCACATCAGCCTTCAGAGGTCACAGCTAAATTGAGATTTCATTGATTGCACCATTAATTGCCTGCCCAGTGAAAAGCTGCTGCATGATGAATGACCAGTTAACTTACAACAGGTCGCTCGTAGGAAGCTTTATTTAATAATAAAAATATCTGATCTGGCCAGGCTGCAGCAGCAACTACTGCCCTTCTGCTACCTGCTGAGATGGTCAAGCTTATAACCAAACTCACTGGCCTCCTTTCTCAGACATTGCAATAACCAGTGTCTCCAAGCGCCGTTGTAAAATAACAGCAAAAAAAGAACTGTACATCCAAAACATGTGATTTATATTCAGCTGAATGCTTGCTGGGAATAAAATGTGGATGTTAGCTTATTTCTTTGAGCAGCCATAATCACTAAGCTGGTGGGGAAAGAAAATACTCAAACTTTGCTTGTGCTTTACCATTAAAAAATGTTAGTGCAGAAGTTGTTCACGAGGACAAACTGCAAGAGCTTTGCTAACTGGAAAGGGCAGAAGGAACCCTGGATGGTGAGCTGGCACCACAGTACAGGTGTTTAGGAGTACAGGGCCAACTTCTTGCATGAAAACTGCAAAAGCCCATGGCTCCATGACTCCTGATGGCTGGGGAATTGGAGGTGCTTTGTTTATAGTTCCTTCTGGCAGTTTTGGGCTTGCATTTTCTATCTTTTCTGTAAGTAAATATGCAGAGAAGACAGCTGGTTTTACCTTTGGCTTAGCTCATGGTTTTACATAAAATTGAAGACCTGAATTAATAGAGTCAGAAAAGATGCAACAGTTCACCACCATCTTTAATCATTTGTACAGATTTCTAAATTAATTCCCCAGGTTTTCCACCTCCTAAAAGCTCATTGATTCTGTGGCTTCTATGCGACCTTCTTTGCTATTTTATTAATTCAATCTGAGGAGAAAATAAACCTGTGGAGTCTATACAGCATCCTTCAAGAAGGGTTCATGTAACTGTGTCTGGCAGGCTGGGCTGAGCAATCAGTTGCCAGCATGGCTCTTTAGTAACCTTGTTGCATTCTGGATCCCTCTGTGAATTGTTAGCAGAGGCAAAAATAAGATTTTGAGGTTTACAGAAGAGAAGCATAAGGCCACTGCTTTGTGCTGTACCAAGAAGGGGAGGAAAAAAAAAAATCAATATATAACTCACTGAAGATTTGGCCCATGTATTTATCACTGTTTTTGTCTAGGTGAAGCTGCTCTATTTTTGGCTCTCCTCACAGCTCGCTGTGTTATCTGTCAGCCGTGTCTTTCCCCGAGGGAATCCAGAGCTCCCTTTGGTTTGTGCAAGCCTTTGCTGAGGTGCTCCGTGATTAGGACTTTACATCACAAGCAGCAGCGGGGCCACAAGCAATAGCTATAGACGTGCTAAACACAAAGTGATCATGGCAGCTACATGATTAAATTTCAAAGCGCCTTAATTACAGGCATGTCTGTCCTACAGGTGTAAACTCCTGGAACAGATCTATAGAGACCCAGATACATATGGAAAGCTACAAGAATTCATATGCAAAACTACAAGAAGGGACATTCACTATAATAAATACAGAAAAATCCAGCAGCATCACCACAGGAATGAGCCTCCCTTTTCCTCTTTTGCAGCTGCCTGTTGGCTTGATACCACCTCCAGGTAACACCTGCAATTCCAGCTTGTCTTATATAAACGAAATCTAAGGCAGCAAAGAATCAATCTCTGAGCACCACACACTTTATGTTCCAGCACCTGCTAACCTGGCTCTTCCTAAACTCCCATTGAATCCTGCACATAGAGATGCAGACAGAACACTCTGAGTTGGACTGATTTTCAAACGTACAAAATAAAAGGCATCTGCTTCAGACCGCGTGCCTTTACATATCACTTTGCAATATGAGAACTTCTCCATTAATTTGTTGTTTAGGTTCATCTCCTTCGCTGTACACACCTGCTTGTTAACTTGTGAATTTAAAGGCTAAGTATTTTTCCAGCCACTCTGGGGGAAGCTGTTTTTTCTTGCAAGCTCAGAGCTCCCCTCCACCGCATGCACTAGGAACAGCCCAGAGCTGCAGGCTAAAATGCAAAACTTACATTTCTTTGTGCCCTTCACTCGCCTCTGTTTGCCACAGAGCCTGCCAACTACGTTCAGGTTCTTTGCAAGAGATGGAAAGAACAAGACAATCAGGGTGAAGATTTTCAAAAGAACAAGCACCCACTTCTCCCTTCCACACAGCTGAAGAAGAGAGGCTTTGCAAGCATGCTTAAAGCCAACTGGATGAGACGCAGTTTCCCAACAACTGGCAAAAGTTATTGTGAAAATCATTCCATTGTTCAGCCAGGAAGAAAAACAACCAGCCAACCAAACCCAACCAAGCAGCAGAACAGCTTAAAGCATTGCAGCACTTGAGCAGTGGGGAAACGCAGCTTGTATCCGCCAGTTCTAGGGCGTAGGCGCAAAGCTCAGCTCACATCAGCAGCATGTCGGGCTCCTTTGGTAAACTGGCAGCACGGGAAGGTGTTTGCAATGTGCTAAACGAACCACGTCCCCAGCGTCGCTGGGAGAAAACCCAGCTTGCCTTCTCAGAGGTAAACTCAGTCTTTTCTGCACATCTCTTGCTGCTGAAACTGCCCTTGGTCTAGCTCATGAACCTGAGTGGATATTGCTTCTTTAGGAGATACCAGTATTTAGGAAGTGGCCGAAGGCAAGAGCTGTTTTCCCCACGCCTACACGACACGCAGTGCACACGCACAATGGGACTGCACCTTTAGTTTAGGCAGCGCTTTCCCTATCAACTACATCTTGCAGACTGATCTCAGCAGCTCAGGTTTGCAAGTCAGCAAAATCACCCATCTGATGGGAAAAGCCTGCTGCAACTCCACGTGTGCCAAGCAAGCCTCATGTCCCACACCCATTCAGCACAGGTCACATGAAAGGGATTAAACCAGCGTTCACCGATGAGAACTGCCAAGCAAGAGTCAAGCAATCAGCAATACCTGATAGGAAATAAGCTCCAGATCACAACATTTCTGAAGCAATGCCATGTACTCACAACAAAACACCACCTGCGCTGGGCAACTCTTACCTATTTATGCGTTTAGAGGTCTATGTTACCCTGTCCTTATTTTAATCTGTGTGTTCCTCCAAATAATCCCTTTCTTTTCCTTTTCTCTCCGAGCTCACCAAAACTTCTTCCAAAGAAGCAGACACTAACAGCCTCCTCTTGAAATCCTTCTGAGCACCAGGATCAGTATTTTCGCATAACCACAAATTATTTCCTTCTCCCTCATTAATTTCTAGGAAAACCTGAAGGGCGAGATTAGGCACCAGCTTCTCTGAGAAATCATAATTTTTCCTACCTGCTTTAATTTCCTCTTCCAACAGATGTAGGTACCACCTCTTCTTCCTCTTGTAACGGTGACCTTCTGCCTGCTAGTCCACAACTTGAATGGCTTCTGCTTCATCATCAATCAGAAATGCAGCTTTCCCTCCTCACCTACCTCCAAAACCACCCAGTATTTTGCTGTTTCATCCTTGAAGCTTGCAGCCTGCGAGCAGCAGGAGAAATTAGACAAGCCTCGTGTTATTTTTCTAAAATATTGGAGTCTGCTAAAGGGAGAAACAAAGAAAAAGAACACCTCCAGATCCTTGCCCTGTGCCTGAGCTCAGGAGGAGCGTTAAATGGCAGGTGGATAATTAAACCAAAATGGAGGTAAAACAGTCTCACCTGGGGCTCCCAACGAGCACCAGCTCTTTAATCAGTAAGGGGCAGCAGATGTCCTGACCTCCAGCCAGGCCCTGCAGCCCACAAGCAGCCTTGAGGCTTTTAATAGGATTATTCAAGCTCTAACACTGTTCAGGAGAGATGGGGCCACCCCTTCTAGAAACGACCTGCAGACTTTGCTTTTTACCAGGTGATCAGATTATCAGGGGCTGCAGGGGGGTCCAAAGGGAATTGCCAGACTGGTTGGATGCAGTTTTAATCCCTCAGACCAGGAATAAGACCTGCCTTGGAAGGATGAACTCACAGGCTTTGGTGAAAAAGTCTCTGCTGCATCTGACAGTTTAAATCTTGTTTTATAGTTACATTTCTGCACAAATACACTCTGAACTGGCCAAAAATCAGCACCCACAGTGACTGGGCTCCTGACTGTGCTCTCCAGAGGTGCTAAAGTGGGAAAAAGTTTCCCAAAGTACACTATAACTTTGCTGCCACTTTCTACTTCCTTATCCATCTCTAACTTCCACAATCTCCAATTTCCTTCACATACTCCATGTCTTTGTCAGCATCCCATCTGCGAACCCAATGACCATAACGTGCTGCTCGCTCGATGAGAGGAGTTCCCCTGAAGCAGAGCTTCTGTACCACAGTCTCCAGACACAAGCTAACAAGTTTTCACCCCCAAAATGTGCTGAGCTTCACCAACAGCCACCCAGAGCACAGGCAGCCATCACAGCAGAGCTGTGGTTTCACCCATGTAATCAGCTCTGGGTATCACATCAGTTCTTCAAACACTTTCGGTGTCGTTGCTGTTACCTCAGTCCTGCTCTCCTCCCCAAAACCCTTCTTGTTCCTGAGCTTTGGTCCCTGAGCTGCCGATGGGCTGCCAAGTGACGCAGCATTGCTGCCGTCTCCAAAGACTGTTTTGAAGCTTAAAAGCAGTAGCTTTGAAATGCCTTCTCCTTGATGTGGTCTCCCATTTTGGACTACCAAACAGCCTGGCGCTGACCCAAAAGCTTTGTATTGCCTCCTGCAAACACAGAACATCTCCCTCCCCCAGTACAGAAGCGTACAGGCTGGTTTAGAGATGACTGGATACATATTAAATCAAATTCAAAGCGCACGCACCTTGGTACAGCATCTTCCCACCACCTTCTGAAATCACCGCGCGTTTCAAAGCTCTCAGTTCGCACCTTGCTTTGAAACAATTCTCATCATCCTCACAGCAGGCATCCTATGTATTTCACATCCCGAGGAGCACTCAGCACAAAGATTTTATTATTTACTGCTGTGGTTGAAGGTAATAAACTCCTGGCTTGACACAGTTAAGGAAAATCACTTTACTCAACAACTGACCAAATTAGCCTTCCCTTCTCTCACCCACCCCAGGGAGGCTCTTATCTTGTTTCTTCATCTGAAATGAGGAGGTAATATGCCTTCACAGGAAGGCTGGCAGATCATTTCAAGATTATCTGATGGAGGCACAAGAGATGTAAAACATTATATTGAGCATTTCATCTGCTGCATTGTGGGCCACGGTAAACAACCTGAACACCAGCATTGCATGGGCTGTCAGATAAGGGCTCTGATAACCGAATGATTACAGGAAGTATTTGATACCACTGGTATCTTGACCTAGGTATTTACTAATAAAGTTTAAGCTGTTCAAGATAATAAATTATCTGACTGATAAGCTTAGACTCAGCTAGGAAGTTTGCATCCAAATGTGCTAGCAAATGTATTCCACCATTCAGTTAATAACAGCACCCAATACAAACTCACAGCCAACACAAACAATTCATCGAGTGCTGTACCTAATAAGAGAAAAACAAAGACAACCAAACCTGGGGAAACTACCCTCCTACAGCATCTGGAAAAGCACAAGCAAAGTCATTCAAAAAATCTAGAAAAATGAATTAACACTATAAAAACAGCCTCAAGGACAGCCCACCAGAAATCCATAGGCAGCTTTAGAAATACGGATCACTGTTTTATTTGGATATTTCATTTTTCAGCTCCGCCATGCAATTATTTTACCACAAACCATTACAAATAAAAACCCTGCTATCTGAGTATTGTCTTGCAAAAACTAACAGGAGTCTAACAATAACAACAACAACAAGCACGTAGAGGAAAAGTCTTAATTATTGGAGATGAAACTTTAAACATTTCAAGTTGATTAAACCAGCAGGGATTTCAAATCCAGCCCGTTATATAAATGATTTTCTCATTTGTGTTTTGTTCAGGTTTTATAGTTCCATGGGCAGGTGCTGGGCTGTGAGGCGTTTATTGACTTCAGCTGAGCTGGAGCTCAACACCCACCACCAAGGAGACACAGCAGAGCTTTGCTGCACCAGCTGTGGTTGCAAGTCCTGATCTGAGTGAAAGGTAAGGAAGGGCAAGTAATTCTTCATGGATTATTTTTATTTTTACTAAAGAAAACTAAATTTTAACTCCTTTGGCTCCTCATCACACTGATTATTCGTGTGCTCGTGTCACTGCTGCCTGCTCAGAGCAGAAACGCTATCGGGCTGGAACCAGAGAGTGGTTTGGGTTGGAAAAGACCTTTAAAGGTCGACTGGTCCAACCCCCAGTACTGGAAGGGGCCTGCACAGCGTCAAAGAAAACAGAGGCTCAGCCTTTGCTGGTTCTAAACATTATTAACAGACAATTAAAGAGTGAGATTTTCACAGTGCGGGGGATTCTCTGCATGTTAATTAAAGTTGCAAATCTTATTAGACAAGTGGGAAGGAACCAGCAGTAAAACCATGTTTCCCCAGACAAGCATCTTCCAAGGTTGTAAATCTTTCTGTACAATAACTGCTCTGAACTTGGTCGGGGCACCATCTTGTGGGCTCAGCCTTGGGAGGTAAAACAGGGCAGATGTTACCCTCCCTCTCCCTGAATTCAAGTACAGGAGCACAAAATGCTGACTGCTTTTTAAATATGCCCTCCTTGCATGCTTTAAATCAAATTCCACCTGTTAAATTCTTACCATTTTAAGCAGTATTAGGATCAGTTCGTAACGTTTGGGCTAAAATTGATTTTAAGCATAAAACTGAGACGCTAAATGACATGAACTGAACAAACTGAGGTGAGTGTTTGTCCCACCAGATCACTAAACAATGTGTCGACCTTGTCCTTCTTTCCAGGGACATGTGAAACGTGATAAAGCTTTGGCAGCATGAAGTTAATCAGATGCCACCAACATTGCTGAGCCCAAGTCCCGGGTGAGCTTGAGAAAGGCCAAACAACCCTCGGCTATTTTGAGTCTTTGCTCTTTGCTCAGAGCAACTCGGAGTCACTGCCTGGAGGAGCTGAGAAATTATAACAGAAAGCATTTACCAATGTGGCAGCTGGAAGAAAACAAATCCATAAATTTTCCTTGCACAACACAAGTATCAGCTCAGTTGGGGCTTGCTTGAAAACAGCAACTCCTCCAACAGTGCCTTGGTTCTTTCACTGAAATGAGAGTTCAAAAATTAACACGTCTTCAAGAGAAAAGGAGTGAAGTTTCAAAATGTAGGCCCTATTTCCTTTTGAGAAGGTAAGATCCGCAGTACATCCCTTGCTCCCTTCTCACTGAGGGCATACAGCCAGCTAAAACCAATTCAGCTGCAACAGCAGCTACCAAGCCAAGAACACATCCTTAGCTTTTCATTAATAGCTGGGATGTATTAATTATACTAATTTATGGTTTTGCATGAGTGATTACTTTAATGCCGATGTAGATGCGATTGTTTTACAATTCTCCTCAAGAAATAACGATAACCAGCATTTATGTGAAACGTGAAGGCTGTGATTTACAAAAAGGAAACGGAGAAGCCATTCCCCCCACTCCCGTCTCTCCCACAGCACACTTGCGTGAAAATGATGAAGGAAAGGGCAGCAAACATGGAAAGAAGGGATGCGCCTTCCCTGGAAACCATTTACACAATGTCCATTCTAACGAATTCTACCTCAAATGTGACATGCAATGAGCTGCTGGCACTTCGTGCCTCTCACCGTAGTCACACAACGAATTCCCTGAGCGGTTATTACACGTCAGTCCCGTCCCATCTCGTTTAGTGCCCTATAGGAAAAGGAGCCTGAGGATCTGGGTCTAGTTACTGCTGATCTTCACACCACAGAAGGGGTTTTTGCAGTTGGCATCCTCTGCACCATCTCAGTACAGACGATGCTAACGGGAAGGCTCTGCCCCAGAGCAGCCGCTCCCCACCAGGCCAGCAGCCACAGCACGTATTTTGTGGACAATACGTAATCGCTGTGGTTTTGCTCACAAATAAATTTCATGACATCGCCATCTCTTACTGCTAAGAGCTGGCACTCGGCCATCCTAAGCTTCACTGCAGAAGATTTTTATTTTCTTTCTGCTTTAATCCTTTCATCTATTTCAGATTTATCCACGGTTGTTGGCTGTTGTTAACTGCCAGGGACTCCTGCCAACTGTTCTCTTAAACCTTTAGAAAATCCAAAATAATTGTATTTTTTAAATCAGGATTTTTTTTTTCCTGTTGCTTATTCCCCAACACCATAAAGTTGATGTGCTCCAAATGTAATAAAAACAGAATGATTTTATTTCCGCTCCCTGCAAGTACTGCAAGACAAATAAGATTATATATGATCCCACATAAGATAGGATATTGTTCATATATATATGAATAACATATATAATATGTTCAGGGCATCCATTTTGTTCAGAAGGCACCACATTCTAATAGGAGTAACACTTTTCTATTCATTCACCTTAGCAAAAACCAGCCTGTTAAAGGATCCCTGCTGCAGAACACTGTTTTTGATGAAAACAACAAACTAATACTAAAATGAAACGCATGAATAGTTGACTGTAATAGGCACCACCAACTTGTAACCTCAACAAACCCAGATGAACCGTTTCCTGTTGACGTAAGTATTCCCAGATCAACTCTTCTCTATTTTAATGAGATAATTCTGATACATACTAGGAAGAACCATTACAAAAACCAAATCGCAGCAAACCTATCCTGAGCAAATTAAACAGGCAAGCAAAAATTTGCCGAGTTGTTTGTTTACCGAGGGCACAGGTCTACACTTACCTCTGTTATCATCCATGTTCTACAGAATCTCATTTTAAAAATGACACTGGATTCCTTGTGCTCTTTCTGAAGCCTTTAAAACCATTTTTATTTGCAATGCTGATCGTATCAGCTCAGAAATGTCATCTGTCAACACATTCTTAATAAACAAGCTCTTAAAATCAGGCAAAAATAGTCTTGTTTCATTGAACACTTGGAACAGAACGTACCTCTACTTCAAAATTTTAATTAAAATCACTTGGGAGCAACCTGGTCTTCATACTGCTCAAATACACCTTCAGATAAAAAAGAAACTAATTAGTTCTAAGCCAGTTTTGCATACTCCGTTACACAGGTTGAATGTTTATATTTGATCCTGCACATATCACAGAAATGTTCCTAGGAAAAATCCAGATTAATTTACCTGTGCGCTCCAGTACGAGGCACTCTACGGTTCTTCTGAAAAACATTAAACCTATTCTGCCATCGCTAACATATGTAAGACTTTTCAGTGAGAGAAACCTCTCTGAAATCCCATAGTTCATACAACTGACGCCCCAAGCACAGATGCACATGCTAGTTCCACACCTCGCTGGTGCTGTCAGAGGGCCAGGGACACTGCCCTGCGATGGCAACGTGCGGTACCAGCTTTTTTTCAGGTACTCAAGTCAGAAGCTAAAACAGTCAAGAACAGATTCAGGTCTCTACCTGAATCAGACTCAGCAGGGAAGCACAGTCACAGCCAGGGCAGTCCCTGAAGTCTCATACGTGACCCTGGACTGGTGTAACACTTATGTTCTGCTGTCACCACTTTGTCCTTTGTCCCGTCATGAAAACGAGCAAGCTCGCACTGTGACAGCGGTTTTATAGACTATGAACACCCGGGTAAAGTTGTATCCCGCTTTTTATTTGATGGCAACCAAGAACCGTTCACCTAAAGCACTACAGGAAAAAACGACGGTTCATCACACGCTACCACTTTTGTTTTGTTGGCTTTCCTGAATGGCTTTTTCCCAGCCCAGCCCTCTCCAGAAAGACTTGCAATTGGGGAAGTTTCATTACCTTCAGAAGCACCAAGATAACTCCTACTTGGAGCTGTGCAGTCCACACTACCTTGGCAATTGCTGGCACAGAAGGAGCACGTGCTCACAAGGAATTAATTTATTAATAACATTTACCTTTTTCAAGAGCACACACTAAAATCTTTCACTTGGTGACACCAAGTGGGCAAAACCATCAGCAACCTCTGCACTGCTGAGTGTGTCTCAGGGGACATGCTGAGTCACTTTAGGTTGAGACTCTCACATCCTGCACTCCTCCTATAAATGTAAAGAGCATTGAAGTGTTACAGCCTGCCAGTTACAGGATCACAGAATGCTGGGGATTGGAAGGGACCTTGAAAGATCATCCAGTCCAATCCCCCTGCCGGAGCAGGATCTCCTAGATCAGGTCACACAGGAACACGTGCGGGTGGGTTTTGAATGTCTCCAGAGAAGGAGACTCCGCAACCTCTCTGAGCAGCTTGTTCCAGTGCTCTGGAACCCTCACCCTGAAGAAGCTTTTTCTCATATTTATGTGGAACCTCCTACGTTCCAGCTTGCACTCAGTGCCCCCTGTCCTACCATTGGGTGTCACTCAGAAGAGCCTGGCTCCATCCTCCCAACACTCACCCTTTACATATTTATAAACATTAACGAGTTACACTGCCATAATGAATTCAAGGTGGGAGCTTCAGCATTGGATGCTTTCTCATTCAAGCACCTCCCTTTTAATTCCCCAAGTTGCCCACAAAACCCTTTAACTTCTGTTTATCAACCTCTGTTGTAGACCAATCTTGCAACGAGTCACTATTCACAGAAGCAGCTTTTAGTAATGACACTGAAGAATGCTGACTAGCTTCAGAGTATGAGTCTCTTTATCCTTTCTCCACATTTCATTTTAGATTTTTACATTTGGGCCGTTATTTAGAAAAGATGCAGAACACTTGCTGCAGGAACAGATGCTGCTACCTTGGTTGCAGACTTTAAAAAAAAGTTGAGGCCAAAATAATGAAATAGCAAGCCTGGAAGCAAGCTACAGAAATAGTTGCATTTGCTCTTCTGTCAGGGGTATTTCAGGGCTAATCTCTCCAGGAATCACAGCATCAGTATTAGAATCACTTGTTTAAACTGCTTTAAGTAAGTAAACAACCAAACACCAGACAGAATGCTTACACAACTAGAACTGAAACCCATTCACACCATCTGCAATTGTACTGCAGTGCGTATACACCTGCTTCATCGCATTACAGAGTGCTCAGCGTGTTCATTAAAAATTAGTGTAATGGAAAGTCATTCCTTAATGCAGTAAAAGTTGACAAAAAACCCAGACCCTGTTGGGGTTTTTTAAGAGAATTTTAATATACGTGTCATCAAAACAGTGTAACGGTTACCATTTCTTAACATCTTAGGGCAGAAAAATACCCGGTCTTTACAAACACCTGTCTCCAAGCTCACACTCATGTTTTACTGGATTCCCTCTTCCTCAGACAAGATGTTTGCAGCGTTATCACCTGCAATACAACAGCATGGGTTAATTAACCATTCAACACTAAGTATTAACCTATTTGTTAATTAAGGGATATCATCAGAAAAACCTTTGCTCACCACCAGTCAATCTGCCGGTAATTCCAGCAACTTTTGGTTAGTTTCATCATATGATATCTTTAGGTAAATCGATACATTTCTAGAAGCAAAATCTTTATTCTCCAGCTCGGTAGTGCTGTCAGCAAAACTGCAGTGCAGAGGACAGCTCTGTTTACACATCTACTAATGATTTTTTGTCTAAAACTTCATTAATTACACTTTTAGAGCTAAGAATATACAGAAACAGAAAGATAACCATTGAGAATATTCTCAACTAGGCAATGTTTCGGAGGCTGTAGCCAAACACCATCACCTTGAACTAACAGCACAGCAAATATTACACTCACCCAGAAGAATCTCCTGCACTTGCTGTCTCACTGCCTTCCACAGGACTTGTGAACAGCTGTAACATCAAGTGGTAGACATTAGTAAAAATCAGCATGTAGCAGCAGAGACCTGAAAGTTGTACCCAGAGATACCAGGAAGTATCACAGGGCTTTGAATCTTGAGGAAGAAAGGAATAAATTTAAGCTATAAAGTTTGAACTTAAAAAATATGCCTCCTAAGTTTTTGGCAGCCTGTAAGCCTCCTTTATTAAGATTCTACCTGGTATAAAGCTGTACATGGTCCAGTGAAATTCATCACTTACCTTCACATTAGGGCCATCTCCAAAGAGCGACCTGCTCCCAGTCCCAATGGTGTCCCATTTATCTGGGGAGATCAGGCTCTATCTGCAGATCAAGTGAAACACATGGACGCGAAGCTATATTAGATAACACAAGAGCACTTTTCACAAACCACGTGTAAAAGGCGCCCCATTAGTTCTGAAGACCAATTTCTAGAACTCAAACTCTGCAAACATGTAGCTGTATTTCAGACAAATAAGAAGGTTATCGTCAGTTCTCGCATCTGACGGCACTTCCTATTCAGGGTTATCATCATCAACAGCCAACAGCTTTTGTATTTGATGACTTAAAACATAGTAATTGTTTAATCTTGAACCAACAGTTGAACGTTTTCCCCTTTGCTTATAAAAGGCATTAGCTCGGTTAACTTAATGGTATGTAAAATTAGTTCTAACTACTTTTTCTTTAACTTGCTTTAAGATGTAATTGTTACAGGTTATTTTCAATTAATGGCCCTGTACTTAACTACTCTACATTATTCGCACAGAAGTCTAGAACTTTAACAACTTTGTGCACCTTAGTACTAAATAAACTTTAACTTACCCTTTATTTCGAGACATCTTTCTGCTGTGGGAGTAAAAGAAAAAGAAGCTTTACTGCAATATTCTTTGACAGGAATTTTAGAAAATTATGAAGTATATTTACCAGGAAAAAAACCAAACAAATAATAAAAAACCTCCACCAAAACCAGAACCTCACCATCAACAATCTGCTTGTAATCCCACCCACAACTGTACTGATATAATGAATCACCAAAATATTTGTATTAAGACAGCTTTTAGTACTCAAGAACCCTCTCTAAATTGCTTTCAGTCGGAATTTAGCAGCTTGCCAGACCGCGTTTACCATAAAGGCAGTTTTAAAAACTGGAATTCCACAACCACACAGATCTAAAGCTGTAATGGTCACCGCACAGAAAGGGTCTGGCACTTCGAACAACCAAAAAAGTGACCTGTTTGCTAATAATAAACCCCCAAAATCCACAGAAGGCATCCGAATGCCAAGGACTAGGCACAGAAGCGTTACCTCCGCTGCCCTCACGGAGCTCTGCGCTTGGCAGGCCTCTGCCCCAGCAGCACGGGCCTAGCCTGAGAGCAGCCAGGAGGCCCATGAAGAGGAAACAACCGGCTGTGAACACGCTTGACCCGCCCGGGCCTTTCGCTGCGAGCTCCGGGAGCTCGCCGAAGGCACGGCCACCCCGACCGCGGCCCAGGCGGCGAACGGCAGCAACGCCCGGCGGCAGCTCACCCCCACACACACCCCAGGCCTCCCAACCCACCTTTAAACACTCACCCTTTCGTTTCCGCAGTCCCAGCGCAGTCCCGGCCCTGCCCAAGGGCTCCCGGTGCCCGCCGCCATGAGCGGCCTGTGGGATGAGAGGGGAGTCCGGCGCCGCGTGCTCCGAGGCCACACCCCTCCCCTGCGCGCGGCACCCGGTACGTCACCAACGGCCCGTTCTCCCTCATACCCCCCTCACATCCCTCCCTCAATGGTCGGGCCCAGCCTGAGCGGCCCTGGGGACGGGAGGCGGCGGACGCCACCACTGCCGGGGGCGGGGGGGGAGACACGGGCACCCTCCCCTCAGTCTGCCAAGTCGTAAGGGCGCCTCGCTCCATACGCCGGATCCCCGCCTCCCCCCTG
>VZZY01009599.1:252159-271926 GCA_013400335.1 Eurystomus gularis | reverse complement strand
CTCGACTGAAAAGCAGAAAAGCGGGTTGAAGTGTGGGCTGAGATCGAAGAAGGGACCCTCTTCTTGCCCCCGGGCAGGCACAAGCCCCAGGCAGCGCAGCCAAGGGAGCACCCGCAGGCCCCTCACCAGGAGCAGCGGCAGCCCGGGCCTCCATGAGGTGGTGTCCGGCGAAACTGGATAGGGCAGGGTGACTTCTGACCACTTTTATTTGGAATAGAAGAGTTATTTAAATAAGTTTCATTGTTTTCACATTATAACGTCATCTTGAGCGGAAAATATGCTTTCTTACGCTTTCCTTTTTCCTGTCAGTTAAACACATGAGCCATCTTCAAAAATAAAGAAGCCCTCACTTTCAAATCTCACCCTCAACACCACCCGGTCAGCAGCTGCAGGCACAGAGCCCACAGCCCCCACCACAATTTCTTTTTCACAATGCAACAGTGGCCTGAACCATTTACCAAAAAAAACCCACCTTTTTAAACAGCAAAAAACTTCCTAGAGGAAGGACTGCTGTGGCCCTGTAACAAGTCATCTCAAACTCAGAACCGTTTTTTGCTCTGAGGCACAGATACTCCTGCAAAAGCCAAAGCTGAATGTCTCCTTCTTGCAGTTTTCAACGTAATTTCATTTTAGTAAAATACACAGCTTGCACTTCTCAGTATCAGAACATTAATTTCTGCATCTAATTTCTTGAAGGTGATAATACCTGGGAGTTCAGTGAAGGACCAAGAACACGGTAGCTAAGAGGAAGACAGCCGAGCATGAAGGGGACTTGGAACAAAATTCTCTTTGGGAACTCATTGGGGAAAAGGTATTCACTAAAGATTCAGCGCTCATTTTTAATTATCATAGAATCATGGAATGTTCTCGGCTGGAAGGCACCTCTAGAGGTCATCTGGTCCAACCTCCCTACCTGAGTAGGGACATCTCTACCTAGGTGAGGTTGCTCAGCACACCATCAAGCCTGGCCTTGAACAACTCCAGGGATGGGGCCTCCACAGCCTCTCTGGGCAACCTATTCCAGTGATCTATCACCCTTGTGTTAAAGAACTTGCCTAAATCTATCCTTTCCGAGCTTAAAACCTTTACTCCTTGTCCTATCACTACAAACCCTTGTGAACAGACCTTCCCCTGCCTTCCTGTAGGCCTCTTTCAGGTACTGGAAGGTCAGTATAAGGTCTCCCCGGAGTCTTCTCTTCTCCAGGCTGAACAGCCCCAACTCTCTCAGCCTGTCTCCATATGAGATTCTCCATTCCCTGGATCATTCTGGTGGCTCTCCTCTGGACATGCTCCAATATGTCCACATCCTTCTTGTGCTAGAGGCTCCAGAACTGGACGCAATACTTCAGGTGAGGTCTCACCAGGGCAGAGCAGAGGGGCAGAATCACCTCTCTTGATCTGCTGGCCACAGTTCTTTTGATGCAGCCCAGGATGTGATCGGCCTTCTGGGCTGCCATTGCACACTGGTGGCTCATATCCAGTTTCTCATCCACCAGCACCCCCAAGTCCCTTTCCACAGGGCTGCTCTCCAGGATAGATAGGAATTAATCTGTCCTTGCAATAAAGGACGTTTCAACATGAAAAGGGAACAGTCTGTAGGATAGAGAGGAAGGAATGTGTTGGTTTACAACTAGAGGCACCTCAAAGGGATAACAAGGTAACTCTGTAGACAGAAAGGGCAACATGATTTAAAGGCTTGACAGGAAGAGCTAATGAAGAATTGAGGAACTGGACAGAACCAGCTACAAGCCTCAAAAAGTTTGGATAGTCTAAACTTTTGAACTTTACGAACAAGCACACATGCTAATAAACTTAGTACTTATTAGTTAATAAACATACTAAATAATTAGCTAATAAACTTACTTACATAGTAACTTTGCTGCTGGGGAGGCATAAAGCGAGCTTTTAATGAACATACAGTGCATGATGTGAAGGGGGGTACGTGTTAAAGCGGGTCTGTAGCAGGTGGATCGGGAAGTCTGTACTCTCCTAGTACCTCAGCCAACAGGGAAAGGAGAAGTGACAAATGCGGCCAGGAAATTAGGATTAAAAGGGCACTGTGACCCCCAGCAACTCTGAGAGACCCCGCAGGAATATGCCTGGGGACTCTCCCTTTATTCAAATAAAGTAAATTACTTTTACAGGACTCCTCTGTCTCCTTTGTGAACGCTGACCTCTGGCAGCAGGATTTTCCACACAATGTTCAGGTAACTAAGGAAGACCAAAGCCAGAATTCCTGGTACCAGCAAACACTTTTCAAGGCTTCTCTGAAAGCACAAAGCAAAACCAGGCAAACACTCAATCACAAAAGAAACCCAAACCCAAACCTCTTTGTAGGGCCCTTCAACAGGAAACCTCTATTTTCCTTGAAGCTAAGCTACCACGCTCTCATTAACACACATGACCCTCCTTCCAAACCATGAACACAACAGACCCAACCAATGTGGGGGCAAGACAGCACCAGTCTTTATCGCTCCTCTTCATCGAGCACAAGTCTTTGCCTACATCGCTTCTCTTGATTTCGTACATCCGTTAGTTCAGATCTTCCATATCAGCTGAAAAGATTCTCCAATCCCATTCTGCCCTTCACCAGGCTCAAGTTTTGAGTATTTACATGGAAACAGGGGGTAGCAGAAACTTTAACAGCAGAGCACAACCAGTCGCCGAGCTTCAAAAGCTGCAAGGGTTCACCACAATGCAGAAGCCTGGCTTCACAGACCAGGTGCACGATTCATATCTACCATCTCCCTTCAGGAAAAGGAAAGGTCGTAACAGATCCAAAGCAGGAACACAACACAAAGGTTTACTGGCAAAAAGATGCTGGTTAAATAAATTTTATCAGGATCTTGAGAGATGGGTACGGTATGGGTATGATTCTATCTGAAAGCTTTGGGAGGGATATTAATGAAAGCACACGTTAAAATGAATTATTACAGTGATCAGGCATTGCAGTCATTTACTCTCAACAGTACTTTTATGAGACATTTATAGATTCAATCATTAAATATAAAAATCAAGGATGAGTGTCACAAAACAAGGAAATAATAAGGCTTGAAGCCCAGTCAGTCCCCAGATTACCCTTCTAGTCACTGTACCTTTCATTTTCACCTTTAATTTTCCATGCTGCTATTCTTACACGTAATAAAGCTATATGAAAAGTTAACTGCAGATTCCTTGCTTTTGTGAAGTCTCAAACCTACTTCAACTTAATACAAAAACAGGGGAGAAAAAAAAGAGAAAACATTTGTTTGTTGAAAAGCAGAACAGGAAGAGATATTCATAGACGTTTTGGACTGACGGACCCTAGGAAATAGGGACAATGCAGACAAATTTTCTACCAAAATGTAGCAGATGATGTTTTTCCCACCTGTTCCGTTTACCAGACCGTGCATTATTCCTTCTTTAGAATTACTGGCAGTCAAAATAAATGCCATAGGCAACGAGAAAAAAATTACAGTTGCACACTGATCAAACCTTTTTCCTACCTAGGGAGGAGGGAATGTGGGTAAAAAAAGCTGAATGTAACAAGTCAACCATAACCACATCCACATGTACTACACGATAAGAACATTAAAAAATATTGTCATGAGACAGTGATTCTATAGTTTTCCTTTTCTCTTTCAGTTATATATATATACATATATATATAGTTAAACAGCACAGAGGAAAACACCACTATAGCTTTCACCGTGGCCAACAGGAAAGTTCTCACGAATAGAAAAATGTGTGCTTTAAAATTGTTAGATTTCTTCAAAACATAATACAGAGAAAATGAAATTTCTCATTATGAAACAAAAGAAGATTAAACCCTTGGGAATTTACCCAATTCTCAAACACCCAATTTTGCAGTCTTGAACATCTCAATCCCTGCAACTGCAGAACATAGTATCGCCGAAAGAAACAAGCAGAATTCCTTGAGAGCGGTGATGCTACTTAGATACTATGTGAGATTTCACTGTATTAAAACGTTCCAACTTAGACTTACATTCAGTATTTTGGAGGAAGGGAACCATGACAGGCCCTTCATGATTTCTCTTTGCTGGCTGCCTACCCAGGAAGCATTATTGTTATTACTTCAGGAGGAAAGGAAAGGTGCTGGTAAGAGCCAGAAAGGCAAGGCAGTGATGTCGATTATGAAATGCCCTGTTCTTTGGATGAACTGTGTAAAATATTTTGTTAAAAGGCTCCATGTTAAAAATATTATGAACAAAAAGGTCTTCTTAAAAATACTGAGCATTTCTGCCTCTTAAGTTCAAAGCTTAGGGAGAAGTGTTTTGCTAGAATTAACTACAGGTTTGCTGTAATACACACGTATGACAATGCCCTACCATAACACAGGGCCAACCACAGACTCCAGACAAACGTGATTGCTTTAGGTTTCAAGTGGTAACGCATCTCTGCTTTTTTTATAAAAGGAACAGAGACACTTCTGGAACCTTCACTGCAGAGTCTTTGCCAGTGTCCAGCTTTTAGGCAAAGAGAAACCTTGCCACACTGCGAGAGTCACAATCTTGAGGATCTGAATATAAAAACAATCATGATTCAGTGTCTGATCCAGAACTGCTTTCTCGGCTGATTTCGATTTGTAGAGATGGTAAATTATCCAATCGACTCTTTTTTTGCCGAGATTGTTCTTTTTCCTTAATGAGAGCACCCCAAACCCGCTGGAGCTCTGAATCATCTTCCTCTGGAGATGCCACAGAGTTTTCAGGTTTATCTGAAGTCTTTTCTTGCGTCTTCGGAGCAGACCCTAATCGGGTCCATAAATTACCTAATCAGATGAAAAACAAACATTTTTTTTTTTTACAACAGACAGGAACTAAGAGGAATTCTGGAGAAAGTCTGAGGAGCTTAGTCTTAAAACTCCTCATACTCCTCCCATCTTAACGTTCGGCATGGAACTTCCTACACTTTGAAGCAGTAGTTGGAATTAAAATACGGGAGGCTCAGTGCAGCCTTCTTCACCATTTCCCATTTGCAGAGAACACGACACGCAGGTCTGACGTGCCGCTGCATTTACACTGGTTTGTGTCCTGTTTTGTCCGCGGTTTTCAAGTAAACTAGCAAAAGCAAACCTATAGAAAAATATTGCTCATAAAGGTACTAAGCTCAACCTACCTACATGCATTTAGATTTCAAAGCTCTGAACAAACATTTCATCTTTAATTTCACTCGGCAAACATCCTTCATGATTTTCTGGTGACATTTCTTTTATACTCTTCCAAAACTACAGAAATTGCCGTATTATGTTTTCTACATAAAACTAACCTGATTTCTTCTCCCTGGTATCAGAGTAGAGGCCTTTTACATCTTGTTTGGGGATTCCTAACCGGCTGTGTACATCCGATATTGGTTCCCGACGAGGAGCAGAGGTACTGCTTGGAGGTTTACTTTCTGGAGAATGTGGTCTCTTTCCCAGTCTCTGCCGCACATCTAGGGATATTTTCAGCGATTAACATGACAAAAATGACGTTGCATCTACTCAAGTTCTGCCAGCTAATTTGCTGCTTGTTCACAATTTGTGAACCGGAAACTGGACAGATTTTCTGGTTTCATTTTTTCTGTAGTCTTTTCATTGAAGTCTCACACTCCGATTTCAGTCCTAGCAGTGTCCGCGATACAATTTATCCAGATTTCATTGTCTTTTATTTCTAGCAATAAATTTGACATCTGGGCTCTGTCCAGATCAGAAATAGGTTATTCCATGGTTTGCCACACTTCTGCTTTAGCAGCACAGTGTGTATGTATCAAGCATGAGATACGATTATACAGAAATTGCTGAATAAACCCTGCCAATCGAAAAGTAAGTCCATATTCATGTATCACACGTGGCTAATGTTTCAGATTTCATTTTGTACATGAGCTCCCCGACATGCCAAGTTTCTCAGACTCATACAGAAACTCTGCCTCAAGGACTGGGCAAATCAAAAAGGACAAAGTGGGAAGAAACAGAAACAAGCAAGTAAATTGGATAAAAATAAACGTCACTCTTTCACTCAAATGTACTTCATTTTCCCCCAAAGCTATCCCAAACTCTGTCTCTTAGTGAGGAAAAATTAACTGCATGGATGCAGAAAGTGCTGCTGAATTTCCCTGGGTTTGTTAGCTGCAGTGGAGCACAGATGTGAAATGAATATATCCATTTTAACGAGCCAGACAATTCTGCACAAGAGAAGAGTTTAAAATTACCTGATTTCACACTGCTGTTTGGCTGACGTGGCCCACTATTATTCTGACGTTTTTCTTCTAACAGTAGTCTTACATCTGCAACTTTCTCTGATGAACCTTTACTGCCAATCCGATTTTTGATGTTACTGGTTGCTATGCTATCTGCTCGCATGGAATTCCTAAAAAAAAAATAAATAATAAGAATAGTTTTAACATCCCTTAAATGAAATGAAATCAAGTATAGTTCCTAAGTAGTCTTGGATGTAAAATTACATCATAGAAAACAGTAGCATCAGGAGGTAAAAACATTATGTGTTGCAGTCAGAACCCTAAGTTTAGCAATAATCACATGAATTCCTCAGCATCCATTTCAAGGCAAGTATTGAGCTGTCTCCTCAAGGATATGCCTCTGGGTCAAAATTCAGAGCAGACACACAACCTCAAAATTCTTAAAAGACTTGGCATTACAATGAAGCATAATCATACTACTGAAAAAACACATGTTGAAGTTAAATTAATTATCTACAATATATGCAATTTTGGTTAATATGCCCATAACGAATGTAAATTCTTTTCTGTCATCAACGCTTTAGGGTTATACTTCTGCAAAGAGAAGAAGGGGTAAAGGGAAAAGAGAAAGATGAGTTATGTTCTCTCTGGCCTAGCTATGAAGTTAACTGTGCTTGCTTGCGCACATCCCTACAGACTCCACTCCGAGCTTCATTATTACCAGTAAGTGGGGTTACAGAAATCAGCAAAGGAAGTTACATTTTTTTTAAAGGTTAATTGTAATTAAAAGCCTGTATCAGTGTTTTATGTGTTTTGTATTTATTTTTAAAATATCTGCAACACAATTACGTTAAGAATTGAAGAAGTAGCTTCAACAGTTTGTCTTTAAGCTTTGACAGCTGTCACTAATTAATTAAAACACAGAATAACTTTTTACTGGTAGTTTTAAAGAACAAGAAGCTTCCACCTGATATTTTTCAGTTGTGACTCCACCTCATCTGCATACATTGTCATTTTCATGCTCTTTTTGGGAGAGGGCGTGGATATCATTTTCAGTTCAAGATCATAGTCCATTTCATCAGAATCAGACGCGCTAGCGCTCGATCGTCTCGCTGCACTGCGGTCTCGGGCCTGTTTGAAAGCTTGCAGCTCATCACGGTACTCTACCACAACTCTGTCATCTTCATCCATATCCTGATCTTCTTCCTCCTCCTCTTCCTCCTCAATAGGCTCCTCAGGAACATTTACTAAGCCTGCAGCAAAACAAACTAATTCTGATAAACTGAAGTTTGTTATTCATATAAAGTACCTTAAAACCAAGGAAAATAAAATCACTGCAATCAATGATCCACTACAAACGAGTCTTTGTAGTCGTCTAAGTCTAAAGAGAGAAAATATTATACAAAATATTCCAAGTGGAGTCTCTATTACAGAACAGAATTGCCAGAGAAGGAAAAAAGTCCACTTTATATACTTTATAGATGAATATATAAAGTACAGCTGCCTCTTGGAGTAGATGCAGTTCCCACTTGCCAAACTAAGCATTACAATTCCTACGCTCTTGCAGCGCTTCATGTGAGGACTGCTGGCTCCATGCTAATCCTTTCAAGGCCTGTCAGCAGTAACGTTAAAAAGAGCACATGTATCGTTAGCATTAATTTATCACATACATGGGTTTAAATATAAATCAACAACTTCAATTTAGTCTTCAGCAGCGTGCAAGCATCTTTTCAGAAAGAGGCACAGTTATCAGCATGCAAAATCATCTGTGAGATGTGATATATCCATGGCTGTATTTTTAACAGGTCACTCATCTGAAACGCTGTATCTGTCTCATGTCAGAGATTTTTACACCAATTATTTTTCTAAGGCACATCTCCTACCTTAGGGAGTAGATTAAGATATTCAAGTCTAATTAATAGAATTTTTCTAATCTTTCTTGTTCTACATCTAGAGCTTGTTTTTCCGTAGAATGGAAGAGTTGACATAGCAAGTATGACAAATTGCCAAGAATTCTTGGCAAGTTCTCTTCTTTTTGCCCTTGATGCTGTAGTCTATGTCCTAAATTTGTAAAAGAAAAATATTACATAAAAAGCAGCAGCTATTTTGGTAATGCAATGAGCAGCGTGAAGTTTCTGCCTCAGTTGTTTCCTGCAAACTCCGAAAATGTGATCCAGTTCAAGATGTATCTTTTAGAAGTACACTTCGCTGTGACGCGCCGCAGAGGATCACACGAGGCACCGTTTCAGGTCCTTTCCAGCCCTCCGTTCCCCAGCTCTGCTCTTGCAGGGCCAACACACTGGCACCAATTACCTGAGTGACGATGTTTATAAGGAGGAGTTAAGCCAACGTCATCCCCAATAAGGGTCCTTTTCTTTATCACATCCCGATGGATTCTACGCGAATGGTATCTTCGTTTCCTGAAACACCATAAAAAGATTGACATTCCTGTCACAGAGAAGGCATCATGAATGAGTCACATTCAGTCCTGGATTAAGCATATGCAATTATCACTCACTTTAATAGCAGACCTCCATTTATGTCAGAGATCTGTTCTGAATGTTTTGAACACAAACATTCTTTATTTTCATGAGAAAATAGTCTCCCTGCCAATTCATAACCCCACTGCAAACACATTATTTATGCATAAGAAGCATAAATAAACTGAATAGAAAGAAAATCCACAAATTAAACCAGTTTTAGGCTGTCTTGCCCAATTGCCTGCAATGTTCCAATTCCTCTGTCCAATACTCACCAAGAATTGCTAAGAATCCCCTTCATGCCTCCGTAATTTGGATTGCCATATTTCATATAATACTGGCTTCTCCTGGCAGCTCCCAGCTCTTTTTTGTCATCTGAAAAAAAAAAAAAATCAAAGGAATATTTTCCTCTTAAGAGTATCTTACAACACTAGCACAAAAATAAGTAACCATCCAAAGACACAGAGAGCAGAAGTCAGACTGAGTCTGTCTTACAGATCAGCATTCCTTCAATCTCCTTCACGAAGGACAGAATTTTGCTGACGCCTCTGGAATTTCTCCTACCACCACAGTTTTATTTGTGTTTAGAAACTTAATTCTAGGGAGACAGTTTCTACATATCAGCTTCACAGAGCACTAAATCCTGCTGCAACTGCTGGAGGCTGTACTTACCTTATCCATGACCTTTTCTTCTTTGTGGATGTGTCACTTCCCACACAGCCCACATTTTTATTTTACTCATAATTTAATATCACAACCGAATTCAGCAATAATTTCCAGTAACACCTCATCAGCATCTTAAATTATTTTCATGTTTATAAAACATGACATTTACCTCAGTGGAAATGGGCACCACAGAACCTATTCTATGGTCTTGGGAAGAATGCCCCAAGCCAAAGATAAAAATTTTATGTACAATAATTTTCATACAACTTGAAGTGGATTTAATTCACACATTAAATAGGGCTTTATTGTAAAATCTTAATATCTAAAGATTAGCAAAAAACCTAACAATTTTGCAAATAAAAATTAGGTACTTCAAGTCATCCATTAGTCAACAAAGAAAACTACAACAAGCGATTAATTCATTATGCTTGTTCATTTACCTTTAGTAGCAAATCTCATGAATAGCTTGTTTCCTTTAGCCAGTTTATTGGCAGGGCGAAGATCATTACGCAGGAGAGAATCCTCTTCTACCTGGGAGAGGGCATCCAACTTTGGGGGGCAAAAAAGGTATTTCGGACTCAAAAATAAAAATACTGTTGAGCAAAAATGGATTGCTTACAGAGAAGCAATCAATTATTAAGAAAGCTACTTTTCAAATTACGTTCAAATGAACTGCTTTTTTTTCTTGACAAACTAATGTGAATTTTTCAAGTAATCTGCCCTAAAAATTTAAAATATTTCCTTCTCTTCCTTCATAGCATTATCTCAGATTATTAAATCCAGTGATTTTCAAATGAAACTATACTGACTGAAATGCAGAAAATAAGCAGCACAAGTTGGACACTGGAAAACAATTATCTGATTGTTTTTGCTCGTTTCACATGAAAACATTTTTTTACTCACAGGTTCTCACGCCCTCACACAATGACTAAAAGGCTATTTTTACAAACTTCTATCTGCTTTATAGAAACTGAAATTCAGACTTCCATGATGTACGAGTGTTCACTGAGCCCTTCCTAAAGAAAATACTAATCACACCTATTTATACTCAGCCAGTGAAGATTAAATCACTTACAAAGCATCAATGCGTGTGCTGAGTCCCACACATCTCTATGGGTGGCCAAAATCCCATGTGTCTCTTTAAGCGCTGCCTCCACCGCTGAAAGGCCGACCCCTTCCACTGCTGTTCTCTCTTTACCCACCCTCAGCAGAAAAGAGCAGCCAGTCTCACCCTGGCACTCTTCAGGACCTGCTGTCACAAACCACTCTTACAGAGCTCTTCTCACTGACAGCGTCTCTGCGCTTCCTGCCATTTCCCCATCTGATTTACTTTGATAATTAAATGGTGAATTGCAAAAATATATGGTTAAAACGAGAATGTTACTAAGACTTTACAGCAGTCAAAGCAAGACTTCCAGTGTGGTGTTTTCAGTTTGTCTGTACTGACCTCAACGTCACTTGGATTGTCATCCTCAACCTCGCCTTCTTCTGTCTCATCATCAGAACTTTCCTCCTGTTTTTCTAAGATGGAAAATAATTGGAGGGGAAAAAAAATAACACCCATTTTAGTGTGTCAGTCACATCTGGTTGTTATTACCTACATTCTCTGAAATCAAACTGAAGGTGTTATCTTTTCTTCTGTGCAGCCTAGAGAATAATCATAACACTAAACGTCTACGTAAATTTGAAGTACGTAGTGACATTAACTAGACAGCCTCTGTGCAGAGGACTGCCTGTGGCAGCACGCACGGATTATTAATTCTTTGAAGACAAATGAAATTGCTGCATTTCAGGGTATGACACAGACCAGTAAGACTGCAAAGGCTTATAAAAGCCTAATTCCTTCAGTCTCCCTTTAAAACGCTGGAAGTACCTACAAGTATCCAATACTAACAATGTAAAACAAGTTATTATTCAAAAGCTTAGAAGTTTCTGAGACAGCAGGAGACCAAAAAATCCCAAACAAAACCTTAGTGACTTAATTTCAAAGCAAAATAACTAACAGAAGAGTGCACGCTTCCAGAACTACTAAAATTGTGAGATGCTTCCATAGATTTTTCAGGGTTCTTTTAGCTCAGAGTAAGGAAATTGACACTGGATTTTTTTTTTCCAATCATCCTCAGACAAAAATAAAAACAAACCACAAAAGTAGTGAATATGGACAGCTATCAACATATAGCAGCATCATTTGCAAAGATCTCAAAGTACTTCATAGGTGTAAGGCTAAAAAAAAGAAACAACCCAACAAACCTCTCTTCTGTATTTCAGAGTTCCTTACCTTTACCTCATCCAACAACAGACTTAAAATAAAAGAGTAGTGGCAGTTCAAAAGATCCTGGAAATATACCCACGTTCCAAGAAAAAAGCACAATTAACCAAACTGAAACCAAAGAGAGAATTTAGGCAAACAAACAAGCCAAATTGAAACCTGAGGAATTAAGTTCCACCAGAGATAGCATTCAGGCACTTCCCCGCTCACTGCAACGATAAATTTCTCATGTTTCTCACAGTACAGACCAGTCTCTTGCTTCTCTAAATGCCTAAATAGCCCTCAGATTCTTATCGAAAAAAGGAATGCAACTAAGCCAGCTTACTCCAGTGTATCTGTATGCATCTCACACCTTAAAATGTAATTGAACAGTCTGTACTTTATCTAATATCCAACTTTTCCAGATGAACAGGATTAATTTAGATGACAGGTTTTGAGAGGTGGTGTAATGATGATTTAATATGTAATTTGTAGCCAACAAGATTAAATATATGTATTTATGCTCCATTTAAACAGGATAGTTACTCATCTCCAAAAAACTTCATAACAAGTCTTACTTGAAGCACTATCAACATTTGGCCAAATATTAAAGTCACATGGATGGTTGAGGAGCCACTGCATTGTGGAGAAAAGCAACAAGAGAAGGGGATGAGTTAGAAGGATCCACAAGTTTGACAAAGCCCTACACCCCAAACTTTCTAGAAAGGCTTTTGATAGCACAGCCAATATCAATTAGACAAATGCTATTTGCATGTTGTTCATGTAGCATGTTTAAGCAAAATCTGTGGAAGTGTAAATAAACACGTCTCTGCTCTGTACCCTGTGGGACAGCACTTTGAACTGCAGCCATTGATCACACCAGCCTAACAGCAGAACCGCCCTGAAGTAGCAAAAGCCTGATTTAGAATTGACACCCATAAAAGTAAAATAAATTTACAATCAAGGCAACCGGGTTCCAGATTTATGACAATATTAAGATGTACTTTTGCTGCTTTGCTCTTTTCTAACTGACCTTTCAGCGTGCTTCTCTCTTGAAAGTATAATGGGGAAATTCAGAGGTGAAATACAGTGGTGAAGTAAAATGCCACATCTGCGACATACTTGAAGGACGGTGCTGCACCAGGAAAGGAATCAACTGTGGTATTTCAAAAATAGGACATTTTCCTACACCTGCTTTTTCCACACTTAGAATCCATCCTTTTCCTGCCTTTGGATGCACATCACACAGACTTACTTCTGTGCAACATGTACCACTACAAATACCATAGCTGAGTACGACCCTGCATCTAACATGTTCCGTATCAACTGAATTACTGCTTTTGGTCTAGCTCCAACCCACCTTTTAAGAAGCAGCTTCTTCAAAAGGTTTCCAAGATGAAAGCCTTTTTTAAAGTGGCAGAATACATTTACCTGAAACTATATGATAGAAGCTCCTTCAGTAATTTAGATTATGCAGTCCCCAAGTACAAGTTTAAAGCTTCATTGATTTGACTAGAAGATGTCTATATATGCATATCTCAATCTACCTTTCTTGTTTTTTTCAGCTGTCTTCTCTTCGTTGTTTTCTCTGCTCTTTGTTTTCTCCTGATCAGGCAAGGAACTCATGTTTATTAGAGCTCGTGTTGCTGTTACTTCATCAAGCCAGACCACATTACCTGTGACATACATAAACACACACAAAACCAAAATGCAGTTTGTATAATCAAGCAGTTACGTACAGTGCTTCTCTGGAGGGGAACTACTAACCAAAGTTCAGAAACAGCCCCAGTGACAACAAAAAAGCAATCAGCTACACCTCTTGCAAGGAAAGTCATATTCCCTGACACACTTGATAAGCTGGAGGTCACACAACTTTCATCACAGGACAAAAAAAACCCCACACAACAACGTCTCAAAATGAACAACACTGAAACGCACAACTGGTCATATTAGAGACTGTCTCGTGAGTGCATTACATTAGGATATTGAATCAGGGTCAGTTATTTCATAAACACGTTAGCAAACAAATGTGATTAAGAGAGTGGGAGGAGAGGGTGAAGAAAGAAGCCTTGATTTTTATTTTTTTTCCCCCTCTTTGGCAATTTAACAGAACCTTGGACTTTACTGCGGAATTCTGTTAATCTTTTCCAAATGGCAGGAAAAAAGGGGAAAACAGGAGAGACTGCTCAAGCACTTTGCACAAATTAATTGTGTACACAGGTTAACAAGATGATTCAGTATGTGCCTCGTATATGCCTTAAGTATCAGCAGATGGTACTAAAATATAAACTAGGCCAATTAAAAGCATTTCATAGACGTCGAAATGGAAAAAGCAAAAGCTGCTTAGAAACAGGTTCTGAACAAAAGCTTTCTGCACAGGTGCATTCAGCACAAATTCAGCAACAAATGTCATTTATTGCTCTGCCGTTAAGCAAAGTGTATTCAAGTATCAAGAAAACTATCCAGTGTCCCAAAATAAAAGATTCTCTCTTAAACTACCGGAACAGACAAGGTGAAGAACACACAGATATTAACGTCAGTGATGGCTAATAGCTATTCATTTATGTATGCCCACCTGCTCTTCACAGCTCCAAATTTTCAAAGCCTTTATCATTTTACGTTCCTCATTTTGAAACACAGAACACTGTTTAAATTCAACTTTGCACTAAGACACCTTGAGCTGTAATTCAGTTGGGAACGTTAAAATTTTTGCCACACCATGATGCAAATCTGTGCTGAAAAGATAATGCTTTTTCTTGATATTTTCACCAAGCGTGGCTGGCATGTTAACTCAGACACAGCGTGAAAAACCATTGCTAAAAAAAAGATGTGTTTTAACTCTGAGTAAAGCATTGTTAGGGCTCTGAAGCCTGCATTTCTGCACTGCAAGTTCATACTGGTTCCACGCTAAATTGATTCATGTAACATATAAGGAAAAGGATAATCTGACAGAAAAAGGATAATCAGACAATCTTACAAATGCCGATACAGAGTTAAGCTGTGTGCTTGCTTATGCATCACCACAGGTTTATCCAGCAGCTCTTTAACTGCAACTGTCCACCCAGGGCTCGTGGTGTTTCAAATTTTCTGTCAGCTTGTTGCAGTCTATCAAGCTGTCACACACAGCAAGTTCAAGGTTACCAAGATTTTGTAGCATACCATTATCTTTTGTCTTGCATCAGAATATAATTCCTTCAGGATCATTCCAGTGAACCATGCTACTAATTCTCATGTCTTAGCCATACTTGGAAAAAAAACAGTTGCCAGCAGCTCCAATCTAACTGGAAAACCTGCACTGGCTCCTACTTCTTTTGCTGTCATTTCAGTTAGAGGGTTTCTAGCCACATGGCAAGCTCAGAGCCTTCCAATTCCAGCACCCAACTATAGCAAACAGCACTTGCACAGTCTTTATTATCACTGTTATTATGACTGTCAACATCCTGCTATCTTTCTGGCAATCTCACTGCCTGCTTACTCCCTGAAACAGCCCTTGCAAGGGGAACGTACATTCTTTTCCCAACCTATGCAAATCACATTCAGCGCTACCTTCTTCCACCCACCAGTTTCTCCTTGAGAATCCACCGAACAAATACGGCAACAAGTCTACTCCTTCACAGCACAAAGCCATGCCGACCTAACTGCACACAGCTCGCTGATCTTCTCTCAGAACGTCCTCTTTTGTGACACTCACAAGCAGCTACACTACTGATGTTAAGATATAAGCAGCACAAAATTTTGAACCTTTTTTTTTTCTCACCACTTAGAGACCTGCGAGTTATTCTACATGATCTCTTTCCAATAACAAATACTCAACCAGACAGTGGGTTTGATTTTCACCACGTGCTATTAATTCTTTCCTTCTAAATCTCTTGAGTAAGGCAAATGTCAGAGAAACTGCGACAGACAAAGATCAGTGACTTTGAAAGCCATTAAGACACCTGAAGCACAGCTACGACTGGTAAGAGTCAAGAATTAGACAAAAGACTCCGAGTACTTACACGATGTATCATCCAACCACTCAATATGAGCAGGAGGATACTCTTTGAAATAGGCAAAGATGTCCTGTGTACTCATCTCATCCACCCCACAAATGTAAATCGTGTCCAGTCTCACTTTAGGAATTGCTATAAAGAGGAAGAGATACAAAACCGATATTTATCTCTATAGAGCAAGCTTTTATTTTAGTAACATAAGGGGTTTATAAAGCAAATGGGAAGATAATTAAAGCACGCACGACATACACCATTCTAAAATATCGTAGCTTGAATCATTATTTAACAATGCACAATTTTAATAAATGGAGAATTAAAGAGCTAACATTACAAGCACTGGTAGATGCAGGTACAGCATAGCAATCAAACTATCTTAAAAACAATCCATTTTTTAACATGCTGCCAAGTACTACCCGTGAGTACTAAGGCACCAGAACACCGACGAGGCCTGCGAGCAGGACACGTACAGAGCACCTGCACTTGTACCCTCAGATGGAGAACTGCAACAGGCCGTGGCTTAGTGCGTCCAAGGTGCCAGTTGGAAAAAAAGCCTTGAGAACTAACTCTAAGAGCACACGCGCCACCAGTCCAGCTTCACTGTGCGTCCAGTGCAGAATCTGATCTCATCGTGCACGAGACACAGAGCGCCTCACTTGGACACAGACAGTGCTCAAAGTCTGCTCTTTTCAAAGAATTTAAAGATTCTTAAAGCAGCAATGATCCAGAAAATTAATCTTGGACATGTAGCACTAGGTGCCATTGCCAAACCTTAAGTAAGGTACACAGAAAATGTCATCTTCTTTCTGGGGCTGGTAAAATGAGGAGTGAACTGGTAATTGCCAAGTAGTTTAAAAACTAATGACAAAATAAAAGGTGAAAAATAAAACCCAGGTAATGTATTTTAGCAACGATCTGGGAAAACCTCAGGAAATAGGACAAATCAAGTAAAGGAACTGTGAGGAAGTAAACAAAGGGATCTTTTCTTCTTGACTGTTGGATAAATTCATACCTTTCTTCATCATGTCCCGATCCAGCGCCACATTTCTTTGGGCAAGATTCACCTCAGCTCGAAAATGAAAGCGTTTTGCTCGTTGTTCCTTTTTCTCAATAGCTTCCTGCAAAACACAAAACAATGCAGTCAAAACAGGAATCACAGCAGCATTCCCAACAGGCTGCACTGGAACACCAGACATTTTAAATAAAATCTACCAGACAGCAACCATCTACATTAATAATTCTATTAATTCTGAAGAGCCCTGTAAGTTTCAGAATGTAGAAACAATTCACTGAAATATTTCGGCACCAAGTAATAGTTTTAATGTAGGTCCAGCAACATAACGGGAGTCAAGACGCATAGAAACAAGGGATCTCTGACAATGCTCAAACTCCCTGATGGAACAGTAACATCTTTTCCTTCCTAACAAAAAAATGTACAGGGGCTGAGCTTGAAGAAGTTCATGTGGAAAATTCATTTTTTGATATAGAGGTTTTTTCCCTATCGGTTTTTTAACAAATCTGTAAACTGAGCATGAATTTAACAAGACTAGCTGAAGAGCTGTCTATAAAGATCTTAATTAGACTGGCAATTCAAGCTGCTTTTAAGTAGCTCATGAACAACAGCTTATGTGGATCTTATGCAACTTTTGAAACTGTCTGAGAAGCTCCTTATTTTTCAGAATTTACTAGTAAGCATTATAGACTTTTGAATCTTACTAGCCAAAGTCAAATTTGGAACACAAACTGTGATTAAGCAAAAGCTGCCACCAATGACATCCAAATAAACACGGGCTTTTCACTAGGTTTTAAAGATTGCCAAAACATCTTTGGCCACATTTCTTGAAGTTTTCCAGCACTGCATCATGAAAGAACATAACAAAAGATGTCAGCTTTCCCCTGACTAGGGGAACTTCAAATTCTTTAGTGAATTACAGAACGCTCAAGCTAAATATTGAAGCTGATTTTCAGTCATCTGGAACCCTTTTTGTACTCTTTGATAGGCACAATCTTCTGAGCTTCACTAATGCAAAATAGGAATTGATTTTGTGATTTGTCAGCACCCTGTTGTGGTGGGGATTCCTAGTTGTCAGAACATGCAAAACTGTATCAGTCCTACAAGGTATGTGACTAAATGCTTTTTCTCCACTATCAAATGCTAAATATAGCGGCCAATTGTACAACACGAAACAATAACCAATTTGGTATTAAATGTACAGAGGTGAGCTGTAGGATTAAGCTTCTGAAGTTCCAAAGAATTATGTAACTTTAAGTTATTTAAATGCAACAGCTGTTCACATTCTTCAAACTATGTCTTAAATAATTAAACAGTAAGATGCCCTTGGAAGATACATGGCAATGAAGCTCCATTTTCCTGCCAAGCACTTTTCTTCCTTCTGTCACTCACCGAAGAGAAAAACCTGCAGCTGCCTTGTCTCAGAGGGCTCTGTTTTGCAATACTGAGAGGCACCAACGTGATTTCAATAGAAACATTTTCAAGGTTTGGCACACATTTTTGTCACTTACAAATGCTAATTCTCACAAGACAGATCATGTCCTGATACAGGCCACAACCAACAAAAGGAGTTGAAAAATGTCAGCTGCCTGAGCATGAGGCTAAACTTTTGTGTCTGCTGGGGAAGAAATAAATGAAATGGTTCCTCCTTTCCAGTAGCAATAATCAGAATGAGTTGAAGAACCATAGCACAGAAATTACCTTGGAGGTTACATCTATTCCAGTAATGAAACTTCCAGCTTTGTTTTCATATCTCCTACTAGTGTCCTGAAACAAAGCAAAATGGTGATAAAATCTCAATGAACACTGAAAGCAATATACTTGCTGTGCTAAAAAAAAAAAAATCTGGCCACTTCTACAAGAAATACACCCTCTTTTCCTTGACCCTTACTCCAAGCCACATCTGTAGGTGGGCAGGCACACAAGCTGTCTGTCTGTGTGTCACCGATGTCTGTGAAGATAAATGCATATAAACTTCTTTTACTCTAAGGATTCTTTCCTTTGGCAAAATTCAGTTTCTGTGTCTGCAACTGCTGAGGTCTTTACTTACCATATCCACAATTAAACAATAATTTTTATCCCCATTTCTATTACTTCAAACCCAATTTCTAAATGCCAGCAAGATAAAGTATCACTGTTTTGGTATGACCCTACTGATAAACAGTAAAAATTAGGAGGGAAAAAAGAAATTACAAGTTTTACTTCCATTAATCAGGACTTCTGGATTCACAAGACTGCAAAAACTACACAGACCCCAGACCAATGACCCAATTGTGTCCTTTCCGTGGGGTGTGTTTGTAAAAATGGCATCTCTTCATTCTAGCACCCTCGGGACCATCACCTGGCAAAAGTCTGGGGCTGAAAGTACATGTCTTGCTTTCTCTAGGGATAAACGCATTCTTTACTTGTTCTGGAAAGTAGGCCAGTCTCAGTTTAGAAATACCAAAGCAGACACAATCAAACTGCTTTTCTTAGTAACAGCGTCAAAGTTTCTCTAAAGCTGCCAAACATTTAGAGTTATTTAAAAAGGGAAAGCAAAATAAACATTATTTTTAAAGTTAATAAGCCCCACTGCCTAACGCTGCCTCATGGAGCACAAGGAAGTACAGTAGGGTGCTGTCTCTTAGGCCACACATTTGGTGGAAGCTCAAGCATGTTGGTAATTAAAGATTAGTTTCTAAGGTAATTTCCACACTTCTGAGAGCAAAAGACTACTTAGCAGTTTAGAAGATCTCTGACCCATTTTTGGGTATTAAACGTAATCCTACTAAAACTTGTAGAGGAACAATTAGCAAAAATGAAAAAGAGGAAAAACACAGAAAGGAAACCCTCAAAGCTCACTCATGGGAGCCCACGTTCCCAGTGCCTCCAACTCGGTTCTCCATGACCACCTCCCTGCTCCCTACTCGAGATACCACCACCAAGCACTCCTCTTACACTCTCCTATCCACAGCCTTTCTCTACACTCCACCCCAAATCCTCTTTTCTACCACCTCCTTTCTGCTCCCCAGCACATCCTCGCCGCTTCCTCTTGAAACGTGCCCCCAAACTCTCCTCAGACGCCTCCAAGTCCCCTCACGGCCCCACTCCACACCACCCTCACCCTTATCGCTTCCCCTCATCCACTTCTCACCTCACGTCGCCCTTTTTCTCACCAAGGTAGCTCCAGCTGCCCCTACAGACACCCACCCCGCC
>VZZY01009599.1:225633-247347 GCA_013400335.1 Eurystomus gularis | reverse complement strand
GGGGCCCCGGGTGAGTGACCCCCAGGGCTGGTGGTGCCCCCCCCAGACCCTGCCGCCCCGGGGAAGGCAGCTGGGGCAGCCGAGCCCCGGTGTCCTCCTCCCCACGGGCGGCTCCACTCTCCTCCCGGGCGGTGTTTCAAGTTGTGAAGCTCATTGTAGTG
The DNA here is from genome assembly GCA_013400335.1 of Eurystomus gularis. NCBI lineage: Eukaryota > Metazoa > Chordata > Aves > Coraciiformes > Coraciidae > Eurystomus > Eurystomus gularis. The sequence continues at coordinate 247,186 of VZZY01009599.1, read as the reverse complement.
GAATTAAGTCATGTTTTGCAGCCGGGGCTACTGGCCGAGCTGAGCCGTTTGTCTGCACCTGCCTTCCAACGACCTGTTATCATAGCTGAACATATACCGGAGTTGAGCGCTTAGTGCAGCCCTCCCGAAGGATCCTACAGCTGCAGCGCTCGCATGTTCTTTTCATAAACCAGTTAACTATAGTTAATAGATTCTGTATGCCATCTCAGCTTGGGGGACAGCTCTGTGGAAGTGTCATCTAAAAGTGTGATTTCTGACAAGACAGTTTTGCATATGAAGGCAGACTGTGAGCCTGAATTTTCAGTCATGAATCAAAGCATTATGTGGGTAGTTTAAGCAGTGGGAACTCTTCAGGAGTATAAAGGCAATTGTTCCTTTAAATCAGATGTGAAATTATTTCCCCGCACCCCTGTGTTGAATGCGAAGGTTTGATATATTCCTCATCTAACGTGATGTGAATAATGAATATGAAATGAATAAATAGGAAAACAGTCTAAGTGTAACGCTTATAGAGCAGGAGGTACTGGTTGTGTCAGAGGGAGAACTACAATGAGAAGTAACATTTCTGCAACTACAAGTGTAACTAAGTGAACAAGAGCCCTCAGCAATGCACTGTCCTTACATGTGTACGAAGCTGTAGTACAAAGGCAGCAGTATCCCTGCTGGGGGCATTGCTGAAGTTAGTAGCAGAACTGCTCGAGTTTGGATATTAGTGCTTGCAAAATTCCCTGGGTGTATTGCTGGTATCTCAGAAAGGAACCACTGCATGATTTTGAACTGTGGTAAATCATTGTAATAAGAGGTCTGGTGAATTTAGTTGGTGGAAAAGTAAACAGTATATTAATTTGATGCAGAGCCAATTGCTTTCTGATGTATATCTATGGTTGAAGTAAGAGACCTATATTGGGAAGGTGCAACAATACCTGTTATGGAAAAGATTTTTTAGTGTCTGCACAGACTGTAGTTGACTAAGAAGGAGACAATCTAAGAAGAAACAAAACTGTTGCCAGTAGGCTTGCACTGTTACACAGTAATTTCCCCTGCTCAGGGGAACTTTTCAAACTGGCAAATTTGGGAAAGCCTGAAGTCAGTGTGTGTATCCAAGGAATCTACTACAGCTGCAGACTGCACTGAAGGCACAAAAAGCTTCACAAGGTAGAAGTTAAAGGTGGCTGAATTCAACTGGAAGTGAAAGTTGTTAGTGGTGCGGATAGTAAAAGAGTTTGCCACAAGATGTGGTGGATTTGCCGTTGTTTCATGTCTGTGAAGACAGAGGTTTATTGCCACAAGTTTGTGGAGGCTTGGTGCACAAATGGTTGAAATGCATGACTGGTGTTAGATAGAGCAGAATAAGTGACTGGGATGGTTTGTTGTGGAATCCAGCCTAATGGGATTTTATAGACAGTAGTGAAAATCACCGGAGGATGTGTGCTTGTCACTCATGGACTGTTATTTTCTGGAGAGCAACTCATGTCTGGAAAAACTTTTTCATACTACTGTGCTATCCCTTCAGTACGTTACGACCCTGACTTGTTTCATTGTGTTATGGCCTTAAGCTCAGTAACCTTTTGTGGCATTCTATGGGCTGGCTGATGTTACGGGTGTTAAAACATTCAGGAGTTTTGGTGTTCATTTTACAAATCACTAAATGCCCCTTAGGTAATTCTCATCTGCTTTAAATGTTTGTTTTGCAAGAGCAGCTGCTATTGTAGCTGTGTAGGCTGTTGGCACAGTAGGCTTAATGTATGTTAAAAAGTATAATTACGTTTTGCTTGGTCTGTTTTTTTTTCTTCCCTCCTTCCTGGAGGTTATGAGGACAGGTGATGCCTCACTCCTGCACCACAGATACTCCTGTACTGAGATTTTAATAGTTTTAAGTGAATCTTGCCTCCATGCTGATACTGCTCTTTTCACACTCCAGCCAAAGAAGGTGCGGGGGTGTGTGTATATTACATTACACTTGAAGTGTGATTAAGTTTTTCTTTCAGAAAAAAGTAGGTGGGGGGGATGTTCTGCCATGGGAGGGAGATGAAAACACTGGTAGAAGATTGAAGAAAGTTTCATGTTTGAGTAGGGAAATTAATGCCATAAAATGAGATAAACGTTTGCAAATTGTCATGCTTATTTATTGTGGTCAAGGTAAAACATTAGGAAGAATAACTTCACCATGCTAATTATATGGTATAGGTTTTTTAGCAAGCGTTTGTTTGTCAATTCATGCTTCTCTCTGGGAAATCTGAATATACCAGATCAGTTTCTTAGGTTCATTTTTGTTGGTCTCCTTAAGTGTGTGTGCAGCTCATGGCGGCTTTACCACAGCTGTGTGCAGGGGATACTGGGAACCTGGCTTCACTACAGAATGAATGAGATAAGGAGCTTTGCTTATGATATTTTCTCCCATTTCTAAATTATCAACTTGCTGCCTTTTTGTTAAATTCACTTTTTGCTTGATATGTTACCAATTCTAACTTTCTGCAGGTGATTTTTCAGCATAAGGAAAAAAGAATTTAACAGAACTTCTCAAAATAGCTATGTCTTCCTGAAATGTTTTAAGGGCGTTAAAACAAAATAGGATAAATCAAAGAAAAACACTCTGTTTCCAGTGGAGATAGAGATTAATGAAATCAGAATTAGGTCATCATTTGTGATGAAATATGATAGTCATAAACTAAAGAAATCCCAAACAAGACCAAGTACTCCATGCGGGCATTAGCATGGTGACGGCATATAGAGAAAATATATGTCAAACTGCAAACATGATGGGAATGAGTCTAGGATGAAAATGTATTATTTGCACTTAACCAAAATGCCTAAAATATCTAAAGAAATATATGCTTTTTATTGAAAGTACAATGTATTGAAGCCAGAAACATAGTGTTGTAAATGTGGTCTCTAAAGTAGGAAAGTATGAATGATGTAGCGTAGAAGGTGTTTTCATTAAATACGCATTTTAAGAACATGCTGCTTAACTTATGCTTCTAAATGACTTCCACTGGGATTTTAAATCAGCAGCCTGTACTTCAGGAATCATGTCATCTTTACATAATGATATCCATACCCAGCTATATATGAAATGGCTTTAGGTGTATGTGAGCAGTGTGATTTCACTCTGACACTTGCGGAGGCAGTTGGTGTTTTGTTGTTTTTGTTGTGTTTTATTATTGTAATATCAAGGTCTTCATGCAAACTATTGGAAGCTTGTAAAGCATATGCATTAGACATCTACTTTTCTCTCATCCCCTAATCATCTGCAGAAATGACAGTGTGTAACTTCTATAAGAATATTCTCCTGGTGTGCTCAAAGCTCTTCTCAGGAGCCGGTGAATGGGGAGTCACTGTTACACCCTATAAGGGTGTTCAGGGATACTTGTTTTGCTCAGGCATGAGTAGGGAAGTACTTAAGAAAAAGGCAAAAATGTGTGTCCCTGTGGGGCTGGGGAGAGCCCGATGTCTCAATACTCTGCACGATAACAACAGCTTTTCTTGCCCAAAAAATGCTTTATAAGTTGGGGGCGAGAGAGGAGGCATCCTTACAGACTGTATCCAGAAACAAAAATGAAAACCTGGATTTCTGGGAGGTCTTCCCTGCCCTGCAAAGGAAATCTTACCAAAGCTTAGGAGTAAAGAGAAAAGTGCCTAGCGGCACTAACACAATTGGAGTGAAGCTGGTTGTGCTACCTGCCCACACTCTTAAGAAGCAGAATTGCAGAATTACAGAATGGTAGGGTTGGCGGGACCTCTGGAAATAATCTAGTCCCACCCTTCCGCCAGAGCAGGGCCACCTAGAGCAGGTGACACAGGAGGACATCCAGGTGGGTTTTTAATGTCTCCAGAGACAGACTCCACCACTTCTCTGGGCAGCCTGTTCCAGTGCTCTGCCACCCTCAAAGTAAAGAAGTTCCTCCTCATGTTTAGATGGAACTTCATGAGCTCAAGTTTATTTCTATTCCCTCTTGTCCTGTCACTGGGCACCACAGAAAAAAGACTGGCCCCATCTTCCTGACATCCACCCTTTAAGTATTTATAAGTTTGGATGAGATCCCCCCCTCAGTCTTCTCTTCTCCAGACTAAATAGACCCAAGTCTCTCAGCCTTTCCTCATAAAGGAGATGTTCCGGTCCCCTAATCATCTCAGTAGCCCTTCTCTGCACCCTCTCCAGCAGCTCCCTGTCTATCTTGAACCAGGGANGCAAGTAAGCCCCTAACCTGTACTGGTATGTGGGCTCATTCCTCCCCAGGTGCAGCACCCTACACTTGCCCTTGCTGAATTTCATGTTTCACTCCGCCCAACTCTCCAGCCTGTCCAGGTCGTGCTGAATGGCAGCACAGCCTTCTGGTGTGTCAGCCACCCCTCCCAGTTTTGTATCATTAGCAAACTTGCTGAGGATGCACTCTATCCCTTCACCCAGGTCATTGATGAACATATTGGACAGGACTGGACACCACTTGTCACCAATTTCCAACCAGACTCTGTACCATTAATCATAGCCCTCTGAGTTCTATCTTTCAGCCAGTTTTCAATCCACCTCACTGCTCATCTAACCCACACTTCCTAAGCTTGCCCACTAGGATGCTGTGGGAGACGGTGTTGAATGCCTTGCTGAAGTCAAGGCCCATCCACCGCCCTCCCCTCATCTGTCCATCCAGTCATTCCACTGCAGAAGGCTATCAGATTAGTCAGATGTGATTTCCCCTTGGTGAATCCATGTTGACTACTACTGATGACCCTCTTTCCCTCCATATGCTTTGAGATGATGCCCAGAACAAGCTGTTCCATCATCTTTCCAGGGATGGAGGTTAGGTTGACAGGTCTGTAATTTCCCGGATCCTCCTTCTTGCCCCTTTTGAAGACCGGAGTGACATTTGCGTTCCTCCAGTCCTCGAGCACCTCACCTGATCTCCAGGACCTTTCAAAGATGATGGAGAGCAGCCCAGCAATGACCTCTGCCAGAATATTAGGTATTTTATACTTCTGCTTCCCCAGTATCTATACAGTATGAAAAACACATAGAAGAAATCTTATCCAGACTGACATGAAGCCAACACAGTGTGAAAGTGTTTTGTCCAGCGGGAATGTGCATCATAAACAGAGAACTGACAGGGTCCAGACTGAAACTTTCTTTAACTCTGGGACACTTTGGATTTTAACTCTTTCCTCACCTTTCTGAGAGCAGAGATTTTGGTAGCTGTTCTGACAAGCTGAAATGGATGGAATCAGGTTAAGTCCTAGCACAGCTGGAGCTAGGATGGACTAAGAAAGGAAGATGATACTCAGCCCTTTGTGCTTCTTGTTCAAGGGAGTCAACTTGCGGAGCTGAGTAGCGCTGCTGGGAGAGGTGCAGGCTGAACAGCTACTTTTCCTTTGGCTGGGCAGAGCTGGGGAGAATGGGAGAAAATTTCTAGTACTCTGGTTGTCCAGTTCTAATAGGAAGTGGCTAAACTTCCTCCAGTAGCTAGATTTACCTTTGCCTACCTTCTCGTCCTGGGAGCCCTCGGAAGATGTGGACAGTATGCTGCTCAAACTTGTGCCTTCAAGAAAACTGTCCCAGAATCATGAAGGAAACCAATTCTACTTCTCCAAAAAATACTTGCCTTGTTGCTGTAATTTTTTTTCTTGTGGTAGATCTTGCCTTAATTTCTCCATTGGCCTGCAGATACGAGAAGTGCTGCGGTTCAGTCAGGAAGCTGAAGAATTCCTCTGAGCCTGAAGCCTGTTTAATCTTTCAGTTTAATTATACCAGGGAATGACAAAACTTTGAAGCCCATAGTGAATAGAATGATTTCCCTGTTATGTAAGTGAGCATCATTCAGCTTATTACCTTATTACCTGAAGAAGAGTATACTCAAAAGATGTAAACTGATGGAAAGTTTACCGCTTGCTTGCTAAGGTGTAGTTGTATTTTATTTCCAACCTGTGTTTTTCCAGCTGTGTCTTTCGGCTGTTTTGTCCTTTTTATGCCTATTTTAGCTGAATTTAGAAGTCTTCTATTCTTCAGACAGTGACCAGGTTGCTGCCTTTATATTCTTTGGTAATTAATTTGGATTAAACTTGTAGATTTCTTGTTGCAAAGAGGTTTTCCAGACTCTCTTGTTGCTGTCTTAGTTTGGTTTTTTTTAAAAAAAACAAAAGCATCAGAAGTGCATGTAGTATTCTGGGCATGTTCTCTTTGTGAAGATAATGTCTCTCATTTCTGCTGGGTATGTGTTTGTCCCTTCAAGGATCACCTTGATCTTTCTGATCCTACAATGTATTTGGAGGGTCTCTGTTCTCTCACTCTTTAATTGTGCAAAATGTTTTTTAGGATGTGATTTTCCAGGATACAGTACACTGATTTTCCAGGATACAGTACACTGATTTCAGTAGCTCCTTCCCCATACGTAAGGTTCCAGTGGACTTTACTCTTAGAGTCTAACTTTGGTTTTATTCACCTACATTTGGCAGCTGTTTCAGATGGCTGTGCATTACTTAAAGAGGGTGAACTTGTCCAAAAAGATAAAAAACCCCACACTCCAGAAAACCTGGTTCATCCTAGTGGTGATTTTGGCGCTGACAAGGCTGATGAATGTTACTGATGAACTGCTCATTTCCTATGAGCTTTAAGATTTTTCTGTGTACACTTTGCAAGACAGAGATCTCAGCCTCCTGGCTGAGTCAGTAGCAGGTTTTACAGAGGTAGGTTAATGTTTCAGGCTCTAGACTTCCGTCATGCGAAATAAGTTCCCTGTCAGTGAACTCACCTGAGATTCAGTCTTCTCCATATGACTTCAAAGATCTTTGCTGCCCTGGTCCTCTTAAAGTTTCTTTATGTGTCTACATAAGCCTTGATCCTTAAAGTTTCTAGTCTAAATCAGCAGAAGATACATGCTCGTGTTTCTGTCACCAGGTTTGTCTGAAACTTGATGTCCATACCACTTCTAACGAAGCATGGGTTCCCCCTTCCGAAAGGGCAGCGTTCCCAGATCATAGTAAATGCTTATGTGAACTGAAGCTGTTCTGCAGTGGTGTAGGGATGCTGCCTGTCCAACCAGAAGTCATCTCCTGTGAGACCACAGAGCTAAGAACTGCCACTGAGATGAAATTCCAGGGTTTTTGCTAAGTCTAGAGCTGTAAGTTACATCTTACCAATGGAAGTTGTGAGAGGGTTTTGCAGTTTTCAGCATTATGCTTTGGAAGAATAAGGTGGAATCTTACTTCTCTTTCCATGCTGGGCTCATATTTCTTGCTGATATTTAGATTAGTTTCCTTATGTCTTGGTGATGCCAGCTTGTGCTTTGGTTTTTGTAATTTTGTGAGAATATTGCTTTTGGCTCATTGCATTTGTGCTCATTTCTTTTGAAAGTCTTTCAGGGCAGTTAATGCATGCAGACAGACATTTTCCAATGACTTTCTGCTTCTTTAAATTTTGTGTAACCAGCTTCATTAATGTTTATGTTCCTTCAGGATACTTCAAAACTTACTTATCGGGTGTTTGTCTATGTTGATCTTATTGAATCTGCCCTGGTAGAACCCATTTTTTGCTCTCTTGAAAGAACTTCTTGTAATGTTAGCTTTCCATGCTGACGGTGCTACTTTGAAGGGGGTTTTGGATCAGTGACAGCTTGAAGAATTCTGCTAGCTTTGTACTCCAGAGCTAAGACTCGGAACTGTTAGATATTCCCTGCAGAGAAGCAGAGTTGCAAAGTAAGCATCTCTTCTTGCTAAAAGAGTTACTCATTAAAGCGTAAATCTTTTCCTCTCCACTACCCTCCCCCAGCCTTCCACAGTTCTTCCCATAACTGATTACACAGAAGATGGTGCACATTGGAAATAGAACATCATGTGTATGTTTTTCCCCAGCGAAGCCTGAAGAACATAAAATGGAAAAAAAAAAGTGCAGCACACAGATTGAAAACTGAAGTGGATATCTGCACTTTGGTACTTCTAATGACTTGAATATGAACATCATCTGGATTTTAACTTATTTGAGGTTGAGATTTATAGCGTAGGTTCCATCTGACAAACATGGCAAACAAACTACAAGACTTGAGATTAAAAGACTGAATTGCACTCATTATGAAAACATATGTTGTTGTTTTGCATTGCATAAAATACATATTTTTTTCTAATTGTACCTTTTATCAAAATGAAGAATAACTTAGTTTGCTCATCCATGTCAGTTGTTTGCTGCTGTGCTAAGCAGCTTTCTGGAGCGTCCATGCCTTTAATCCAAGGTGCATTACACCAGGTAAATAACCATCATTGCACTGTTGTCCTTTTGAAATAACATTGAACTGCAAAAGAGACTTAAAAAAAAAAAAATCACTTCCTTAAAACGGTACCAAAATTGTATTTACTTCCTAGATTTAGAGTATAAAACAGGAAAAAAGGGAATTGTTTGTTACTGAAAATTTTGTAGGCTTCTGAGAAACCAGATGTGCTGAACATTTTTAGCTGTTGGGTCCATATAACATTCAAGGAAACAAGGTATTTTTATCATAATTCAGGACGTTTGGTAGCGCCAAACGATTTCTTTTTTCTTTGCCAAACTCTATCCTCAAGATCACGATAATGCTGTCTTTGATTAGAAGTACACAGAAGAGCTGTGTGTTGATCTAAGGATGACCAAATTCAATATCAAATTACTCATCTGTAAATGTATTAATCTTCTTAGATAGTTTAATTTACAGTTCGAACTGTTGTATGCTCTCTTTGACATATTGCCTTCTTCTTTCAGGGTTGAATCCCACCAGATTTCGAATAGGTGACCAAGAGTTTGATTCTTTGCCATCTTTACTGGAATTCTACAAAATACACTATTTGGACACTACAACCTTGATAGAACCAGTTTCCCGATCCAGGCAGAATAGTGGTGTTATCCTCAGGCCGGAGGAAGCCGAATATGTTCGAGCTCTCTTTGACTTTAATGGAAATGATGAAGAAGATCTTCCATTTAAGAAAGGAGACATACTGAGAATCCGGGATAAACCTGAAGAGCAATGGTGGAATGCAGAAGACAGCGAAGGAAAGAGGGGAATGATACCTGTTCCTTACGTCGAGAAGTATAGACCTTCCTCTGCTTCAGTATCTACTCTGATTGGAGGTAACCAGGATAGTTCCCACCCACAACCACTGGGTGGGCCGGAGCCAGGGCCCTATGCCCAGCCCAGCATCAACACTCCGCTCCCTAACCTTCAGAATGGCCCTATTTATGCCCGGGTTATCCAGAAGCGAGTCCCTAATGCCTACGACAAGACAGCCTTGGCTTTGGAGGTACATAATGGGCAAAACTTAGAAAGAAGAGATCTGTTCAAGGGATTTCCCTTTCAAGCACGTTGTAGTTTTGTAGGAATACGAAAGGGAAAAACATTGTAATACTGGTTTTACATCATGATTAAGTTACGGATAAAGGCTTTTTTTAATGGATAAGTGACTAGAGTCACTTGTAGACTAGAGTTTGATTATTATAGCATGTTTAGGTTACTGAACCAATATCATGTCTTTTGTCAAACATCACTAACATAAGTGTTTCCCCATCCATGTTTTCACTTCTGAAGTCTTTATTTTATGGGGGAGGGAGTGGGAGCAGTTCATAAGTTGTGTGTCTGAACCTGTGTTGACTGTTGCTTGCCTCACCCCAGTCTTTAAAGGTGTGCTGCGTTGGTTGGTGGGTGTTGTTTTTTCCCCAGTCTGTCAGCAGCTTCAAAGCAATCAGTGGAAACATTGATAGTCACTTTTTTACACAGACTGAGATGATGATGACTACACATAGGGTTTTATTGTAACATCGAAACGTCAAGCCAATTACTTTGGTTTTTAGTTTGTGAAGCAAGAATGTACCTTACGATTCACTCGGGATGTCTCATGTAAAGCAGTGATTGATGGACTATGTTTTGTAAAAAAGCAGTGGGTTTCCCCACGGTTGATTCACTTCCTGATGGATCAAGTACTTGTCCATGCCCTTTTTGATTATTTTTCCCCTCTTAAAAAGGAGACTAGAGTGCTCTATCTCTACACATCAGTTAGTTATCCCCCAAGTTACACTGGAGGAAATTGAGACTAAAGTATTCTTAGTGGCAGACCTTTGCCTTAAGATATGTAAATTGTATCCTTTAATCTAGGTTTTCTTTGAGCTAAAGGCTCTGGAATTTCCTGATACCTAATTGACTTCCTGTTTATATAACATTTTAAGTACTTGGGAAAAAACAGTTTCTGTGCTGAGTCAGAGCATCTTCTCTTCACTCTCGAATATTTCATTTAATTGTGCTCAGCACAAAGGGCACTTCAGTGACGTGGCAGTGACAGGTATGTGTCTTCAGCACAGAAGTGGCAAATGCAGCACGTTCTACAGATCTGATAATTGATGTAGAACCTGGGAGATGTGACATTTTTCCCTGCTGTAGGTAAAAATTTGTCTAGGGAAGCAGTGTAAATAAATGACTCACTATATGGCTTGTTTGTATTTCTGAATCAAAAGACAGCCAGGATACAGAATGTAAATTGTAGGTTGAGAGGCATGTATAGAAATTTATGCCAACTCGCCAGATTCTGGGGAAGCATGCAAAGATTTTAACTTTCGGACATTCATACAACCTAAAATGTTCTCTCGTTCTTCTTTTTCTCACTCTCTCCACCCAGCCACCTCCTGGGGCTTGGAAATATTCCTGAATGTCATTGTGGACTGTTGCAATCACCAGATGTTAGATTTTTCTTGGAGCCATGGGATTTTATGTGGTGGCATATTTATAAAAACCTTTTGGTTTTCCTTCTAGATTTTGTTTTTAAGCTTTTATTTATTAGTGTGCTGCTAGCGTTCTCTTAAGCTTCACTTTACATTACACGTACACTTAAAGCAGAACCCCACAGCACTGCCCAACTCAGTTTGGTAGCTTGGAGTGAAATGGAGTGAGAAAATGCTGTTAATCCAGGCCATCCAAAGCATCTTGGAGTGAAAGCAAAATCCTTTACACGCTGAGTGGCTGATCTTGCCTTAGTTCAATCCTCTTCACTAAAACTCCCAGGATTTGAAGTATGCTGTGCTTTAGAAAGTGTATTCTAATGGAGAACATCTCTCTCTTCAGAGCTAGTTTACACCACTAGTGTCTTTCACTAATTTATGATAATAACTAAATAGCTGAAGTGTTTGGGAGGGGGAACTGAGCCGTGTGTAGGCTCAGCTTGTCTGTGTGAGGATGTGAGTAAGATTTATCGTGTCTTTCTACCTTTATATTAGAATAATGGCCTTTGTAGGTCTTGTAAACTTACTTAAATACTTGCCAGTTGACATGTTGAACCTCTTGGTTAGGATATATTCCTGTCTTGCTACAGCTCTACATTTAAGAAATACAGTAATAGTGGTGGTTCTTTATTCTGTATGCAATATCATGAAATTTTAGTTTTAAAATGTGAGCCATTTATCACTGATTCTAGTAGGCCTTCCTAGCTTCTCTGCAGCACCTATTGTTTCAAATCACAATGTTACTGAGTTGCTTTCAATGTCTGTACTGGAAAAAATGACAACGTGCACTTCATTTTCTCCAAGTCTTTTTCCATCCTGTCTATCAAAGTGCTGCTTCTTGTTGTCTATTTTTTTCACATTCCCTTTCACTTTATGGTGTTCCTTTTCTGTTTGTTTAGAGATCTCTTTCTTAGATAACTTAGTAGAAAGCATTATGTAAATCTTATTAGTCCATTTTTGCCCAGACCTCTTAACTATAAATATAGAAAGTGGGATTCTTTCCAAATGAAAACTCATATCATTGAATCTGGCAATATTCATGGGTGGGGGTGGATCCCACTGCTTCTCTTAGGAAAATAGATTCTTAACATCAAACATTTTTGCCCCAAACTGCAAACGGAATATCTGATTGCTCTGTTATTTTAAAACTGACATGGGTTTGAAGAGCTCAAGTTAGGAGGATCAGAGCAAATGATGTTCTAATAAAGGCTGTGCTGTAGTATGGAAAAAAGATTCAGCAGAAGATAACTTCTATTTTGCTTGTTGCTAGGACCTATTCAAGGAGTTGTCTATATTAATTAAGAGAAAAGAGAAGGGGAAAAAAGGAAGTTCTTGTGTGGTAAATGACTCTGAGATCTATCGACTTATTTTTTTTCTTTGTGACAGTAGCAGAATTCTGCCATCTTGACCTTACCAAAGAGGAGTACTTGGAATAAAACCACAGCATACAGAAGTCTTCACATGAACCTTCAGTTTTGCTTTGAAGCATATGGGATCTATTTAGTTTTAAAACTTCTGATGAAGACTGAGACAAATCTGGCTTTGTAGCAGGGTACAGTGTTGTTCGTGAGGTGCTGTGCTTGGTGGGATGATGCCCAATAGACTAATGGTACCGTAAGGCAAGGTTAGGAGTGAGGAGAATTCAGAGAGAACATCTACTTCTAGTCTAAATGTTTTAAAATTCCAGCACTTGTAACAATGAGTAATTTATTTTAAAGTTCTCCCATAGTTTAATATGCAGAGTTTCAAAGCAGATCTAAAAAGCTCTTCAGGAACGGAAGGAACCATTTTAGCCATTTTACTAAGCTAGCATTTGTGGAATGACCCCTGCTTAGAGTCAGTCCTGCTTTGATAGGTGTAGAGATACCTTCTCCTTTCATATATATGTGTGTACATATATATATATATAAAAATGACAGTTGAATGAAAGATTGTATCAGAGAGTGGTTGCTAAATGATTTTTACCATAATGGTAAAAAAGGAATATTTAAGCTCAGAGGTCTTTTCTCTTTTAGTAATTATTGAAACACAAATTTCGAGTGTAGCTCCTTATAGTAAAGAGAATTCATAAGTGGGTGTCCCTTTGCTGCAGTGACCTTGAAATGCCCCTGAAAAGCAAACAAACAGCTACAGGATGCTCCCGAGAGCGAGGGGCTGTCACAAGCATCCTATATTCTAACTCTGTCACTGCACTGTTGAACCCACCTTTTGCAGGTGAGTTGGCCATTAGGTATCCCAGATAAACTCTACAGGAACATAGTGAGAGCAGAGGCCAGCAGTCTAAGAAAAATACCGTGCAGATAACAAGCTGAAGTGCAAGTTGTGCTTTTTCTTCCCTTGTGGGTTGGAGGTTATGTGCTTTTCTTTTGAAGGCTGATACGTGAATTGCTGAAGCAATTTAATGTTCTCTAGGATAGTGTTCTTGTAACGGTTGTGATTAGGAAATAAGATTTCCTGCTTCTAGTATTGTCACATTTAATCTTATTCTTGTTAAATTATAGCTGATGTATTGTTTTGGTCAGAGTATTTTTATTGTACAACCCCCAAGTGATTATTAGCAGTAGCAAAATTACATGTACTGCATGATTAAATTGCTGAAGAGCCGAAACTAGCATTCAGTAGTCGAGGAAGACTTCCTTTTTGCCTGTAGCAAATACATAAGAGGATTTTCTTCCAAATATGATTCATTAAAATGCCTATCCTAATGACTACAAAAGGAGAAAAATAAAGCTACAGCAAGAGTCCCAAGTGTGCCTCTCATTACCAGATAAGTAATCATCAGAGGTATGGGAAGCTTAATTAAATGTCCATGTAGTGGTTTGAATTTATGAACTGTTAAAAGATTGCAGATGATTAAAACCTGTAAAGTTAATCGAGATCGGTAACATCTTAAATTGTTTTCTTTGTTCTTCATTCACGGCCTGGAAAGTGAGAATAATGAGATGCTGTTTTGGATGAATTTGGAACACAGTGATGAGCATCTGTGTAAACTAGTAACTGTATATTCAGTGAGTTTCTGGCTGAAATGCAGTAAGGCTTGTGGCCATGCCTTGAGAGTCTATTTACAGTATTAGTGAAAGAAAATAGAGCGTATCTGTCCCCAAAGCATTCTCTGTCTGCCCCCCAGGAAGAATTCTGAAAACCATTGTATGTTACTTGTAAATAAGATTATTGATGAAATTCTACACAGAGGGTAGAAATGAGTAGACAGCTTTTCAATGTTGCACTTATTAACTCTTAAGTGACTGTCTTTACAATATAAACTGTGCTTTCTTAGCTCGTGTAAGTACTGAAGTACCCTTCAAGATTCGGCAGAGTTGGGGACTGACTGGAGCTAGCCTTGCAGCCCTGACTTGAACTGCCTGACTGTGCAGCCTTGGGGAGGTGGTGGCTGGGCAGTTTTCCACCTTGCAAAGGGAGACAATATATTCTAAACTGGCTATGTGGATATTAAGTGGGAGATTAAAATATGAGATACATTATTCTGATTTTACACTAGAAATGGATACTTTTAAACTAGAGCCAATTGTTTCATTGGTCCATCATAGCCATTCTCTTATTTTTCTAGCCAAACCATTCAGGTATAAGAGGGAGAGGGCCTCAGTTGTCTTTGCTACACCCATGGAACTTATTTATATGAGAAACCCATGGTGGGCAAGACCAAAATATCATCTGGCCTTGCCTCTGGTAGCGGCCAGTGGTGGATGCTCAGAGTAAGACCAGAGCAGCCTTACAGCGCTACTTCTTATTCCACCACATACTACCCAGCGTTTTATAATCTGTGGCTATAGATATATATCTGCCACTTATCCAGAAGTCTTTCAATACTGCCTGAAAAGCATTTAATGGAATTTCAAAATTAAGGAGCTGTTTAATTTGCTGATAGTGAACAGCCTTCCCTGCCTCACTGAGGTTGTAGATGGCGTACGAGCAGGGTGCAAGCGTCTGGCCGTTCAGCGGGATGCGGTTATTGTGATGGCCGATGTCCAGACCCAAGAGTGCTCTGAAAGACTGGTGTTGGACTGCAGGCTCTGCAGTTTAGGTAGTTCTCACCTAATCTAGGGGTGCTTCTTTCTCTCTGTCCTTTCTTCAGGAGTGAATAACATTGGGTGGCAGGCTGGTGTATCAAAAATGGTCAAACTAAAACTGCTTTTCATGGGAGTGTGTCTGGTACGCTCGGGTGACCTGACACCAAAGGGGAGGGGTAGCAGCTCATGCCCTGTGTCTGTATGAATTGTAACACTCCCTTATTTCTTACCCTGCAGGTCGGTGAGCTGGTAAAGGTCACAAAGATTAATGTGAGTGGTCAGTGGGAAGGAGAATGCAATGGCAGACGTGGTCACTTTCCATTCACACATGTCCGCCTCCTGGATCAACAGAATCCTGACGAGGACTTCAGCTGAGTGTGGCTCAACAGTTGCGCTTACAGATGGGAACAATCTCAACTTGTTTTTATTGCAGATGCCATCAAGACTATGTTCCGACAGATGTTGAAAGCGGTATTGCTTGTATAAGCATTCTGATAACCTGCAAACCCCTGGGACTGAACACCACCATTCCTTAATCAAGGGTCATGTAATTCAGGGTACGACAGTAGATAACTCGTGTGTCAAGTGGCAGAACTAGTACATGATTATAGGTTGTAATGCCTGCTTATGTCCGTGTGCACAGCAGACTGGACCTTGCCAGCAGCAGCAGTTGGAGAAAGCAGTGATGTAGATGTTACAATAACATTTACAGCTCTCTCCAGTCCTATTGCTTACGTTGCTTCTTCCTCAGGCAATGAACATCAACCTTAGACAATTCAATATATAGATAGAAATTTCACAAAATTATCCTGGAGCTTTCTCTGTATTTTAGGGTTTTTTTTTCCCCATCCTGAATTCTCTGTCCTAGAAAGGCTATTGCAGTACTTTGCATGGTCAGTTAACTGCACAGTACAGATTCATGCAGAGCCCATTGGGGACAGCCTTATGATTAACAGATGCTTACCATTTTAATGGTAAATGACAGATCAAATCAGCCTCAGAATTCTAGAAGCTTGTGGACACTAGATTGATTTCTTCACTACTGTTGATGCTTCAAACATAGCAAGCTGATTTTAAATTAAAATTTCTATTAACACACCAATATCTCTTTTCATCCACAAATACAGGGCTTATGGAAGTGTAAACATCCATATCAGTGCTGAAAAAGATGTGTGTAGCACTTTAATGCATAGCTTTAAAGCAGTGTTTGATTCACTAAATATACTAAAATATTGGCACTGCTTTCCAATAAAATTAAATTACACAGGGCCAGTTTAATTTTTCTAGAATTCTTCAATACTCCTAGTGTACAATACTCTTACAGTACAAATCAGTGTCAAACATGGTGAACTGACAAACCAAATAGTACTTTTATTTTAAAGTTACTCTGGGGACTCTTGGTTTAATTCCCATCTGTAAAATATTTGATAGTGAATTCATGAGGATTTTATTTTTAATAAACTAATGGAAAATACGTGTGTGCTTCTGGATTGATTCTCAAAAGGCTTAATAGAATAAATATCGCTTCCTAGCTCATAATGAAAATCAGTGCATTGAATAGGTGGTATTATGCACTGCTTGGGTTGTTTTGTTTTGTTTTTTGTCTGTTCTTCTAATTATCTGGTTTTCTCTAACATAAATCAGAATGGATTCAGTAAGTTTTGTAAACTGAAATTAAACACTGAAGTAACTATCCCTTGCCTGTACCCTGGATTGTTTTCCAAGCACAGCACTCTAGTGACCAAACTTAAGCAAACAAATTTTGTAACTCTGCCTACAGTTTAATCCATACAGAACTGTTTTTCTGAATAGTATCAAACTGAAAATGTTATTTCGGTTGATACGAACCGTGTGACTAGAATGGCTCATTGTTTGTAAATGCTGCGAGGGCTAGTTCCCACTGCAAAGGCTATTGCTGCAAGGCACCGACCCGTACAACAATACTGGTAACACTTTACCTCAGAACTGTGTAACATGCTGGAAATTAGAATATTTCTGTTCTATTTAAGTACTAGTTGTTTTACTTCAAAACTAATCCATCAGCAAGTCTGACTAATTTTCAGGTCACGGGCACTCATTAGTTCTGTAGACTAACGCCAATGTACATTAATCACGTTTCCATCGCCAGTCTCATGCACACTACTGAAGATTAGTAGAAAACTGACAGTTGTGACAGTGGTGTAAGAAGGATGGTAAGAAAGGAACCGCAGGACTATTCTAGTGTGGATTGCTCTTCTGGTTCAGGTGACGTGCCAGTGATTGTGGGATCTCTTCTAGCTTAGTACAAAATTTACCTTGAGAAAAAAATCGAGAAACTAACTCTAAGTTCTGTAACGCATTGGTTTCTTTAAGGCTAAGTTGTATTTTTCCTCTGACCTTGATATTTACTATGACTGATAATGTTTTTCACTAGCTGCACTCTAAATAACAGACCTAATACTGAGTTTATCTGTTGCCCATATATGCTTATATTTTTCTTCAGGTGTTGTGAAGAAACATAATGGACTGTGTGTCCTTAGTGCAACACAGTTTGTTCTGAAGTATTTTTTTCAATTGCGGTTACTGAAAGCCTGTATGTTTGTACCTTTCCAATCAGCAATTATTTTAAGATACCAAAAGGACATTTTTCTGAAAGGATTTTTATTATGCAAGTCTTGCCTTTTTAATAAGAAAGGCATAAATTGAATTAACTAGCAAATACCCCATAAACTTTGTAGATGTGACTGTATAAATTGCAAATATTTGTACACTTTGAAAGAGAAAAAAAAAAAACAAACAAAACTAGGGGAGTCTTAATAGCTGCTCTTGCACTAGAATCCTAAGTTCTTGTCAAGCAGTTTTTCTTAGTCAACTGATACATTAATGCAACTGTTTTCCACTATTCAGTTCTAAGCTGAAATGTGATTTTTGTTTCATAGGTGATAGAAATGAGTATGTTTGCATTTGGACGGAATAGACATTTCAATTTAACAAGCTCTTAAAGGAAAATAGGTAGAACATATGTTCATGATCATGTAGATTAAATCCTTTTGTGGCCTTTGTTTATCCTATTTGTCCCCTCCCTTCTCCCCGACGCGTGCAAAAAAATCATTGCTAAGAATGTTGGTCACAATCTTTTGTCTCTACTTGGCTGTGTTTTTGGTCTCTTGTGCATAGGCAGGTGTTAGAACTAGAATAATCATTTCTAGAAATACACCGTGAAAGCAGAATGCTCAACTACACTGTGTTCTTCTGGTGCATTTACACATTATATCACACTAAAAAGTACAACTGGCTGCTATGGTTTTTTAATATATATTTCATTTTGGTAAACCCCAGCCTTTTTACTAATATTTGACCTGGTTAAATCTTGTTAATCTGTTTGAATTGTATTTGTTAATAATGCAAATATTTCTAATCATCCTAAGAGTAAAACACTTCATTTTTGTTAATGGTTGTGGGGAAGGATTCTAACGAAACCAGTTTGAAGAAAAATATGAACATGTGCCATTGTATTATAACACTATCCACTTTCTTGACAGTTAAAGTCTTTTTTTATTTTTTTGTAGCATGTAATGTATATGTTCATAGTACGTGAAGTAAATAAAAGTATAGCCAAAACTTTGACTCGGTGTCATTCTCAATCAGCTGTCATTGGAATACTTGTATTTAATAATCTAAAAATAGAGGGTTATGGCCATTTGTAATGGGCCATACTCATAGGAAACAACACCTGCAGAAGTAGGACAAACCAAGGTTACTAAAATAACCAGTAAAATACGGCTTTTTTGAAACAAGGTGACTTTCTGTAATCAAATGAGTTGCTTGAGTCAAGGGGCTGGGGGAAAAACTATCTTCTCACTGCAAAAGAGGACTCGGGAGGAATGTGAAGAGGAGACTTTGTAGCTGTTAGTTTCACTTCTATGTTAGTTTCACTTCTATCTACTCAGGTGTATCAAGAAGTAGTTCGGGGCTTCTTTGGATTGTGTGTTTGGAAAGATAAAAAGCTCTTTATTCATTCTTAGAATTGTCAGTAAAAACATATATTAAGCATACAAATTAATACCAGCAAGAGTCTTACACAGAGTCTCCTAATGGTCCAGAAGGACTTTGTACGTGTAGTAGTGGGAGAGCACTACTCCGTGCAAGGCTGAGATACGCACTGTACTGTCCGGGGGTGAGGCACAATCAGGACCAGAATGCCTGCAGCCCATGTGGGAGAACACATCTTTTATGAATCTGCATTAGACCTATTTTGCCATTGTAATCATTAAAACCTGCAAGGGGACGGTGGCCTCAAGGCCCCCAAAGTTCAGAATCTTGGTGGCAACGCTACCACTAAAGCCAGAGAATTTAATCTGAGGTTGGTTCTAGCTCCTTAGCTCAGCAGGGTGTGCCATGGTTAAATATGGACCAAAACCTTCAGGCATTCAAAATCCCTCAAAGCATTTTCTGGAGGTGCTCCCTAGTTCCACAGGCTCTTGTTGCGTGGAAAAGGCCCTGTTCTATGTTCCCAGTTAAAACACTACTTACTTCCCTGCCATTGTTTCTAAAAGTATCCAAGGATCAGTATTGATGTTAGTACAGCTGTAACCATCTTCCTTGCTGGTAAGGGCAAGGACAACACTATTTTCTTAGTCACTCCACCGCAGTGATGGCTCCTCATGTTTTAGTGCATAGGGAAGCAGTTGGCTGGTTCCTGCAGATGAGTTTCTTGGTCAGTACTGTTTGGTGAAGTCTTCAAGTGGGACATGGCTTGTTAAATGAGTGACTTTGCATTTAATTGTACTGAGATGACAGCCAAGCTCTCCTGTTATGTCTCCACACAATAAAGATTATCCTATCAGCTTCAGATGGAAAAAAATCAAATTTTCATAGGTAAAAGTACTGCCCCTAGCTTTGCTCTGGTGTTCCTACAACCTGGCTGCAGGAGAGCTGCAATCCAAGAGTGCCTTTTAATGAGATTACCCGAGATAATTTACAAGCTCACTGCAGCCAAAAGGAAGAGGTTTTATCCACCTTTCCACGCTGCCCCCACAGCCACGTCCTCTTGCTATTTAACCTCAGGCTGGTATTTGCAGAACTTCTCTGTGAGCTGATGTAACACAGAGTTTATGCAGAAAACTATTACCCCTCCTTCCAGCAATGGTTTGTGGCTGCAGTAGGGGTTGAACCAACTCATGTAAAAGTTGAGAGTGCAAGGGACAAGCAAGGGCTGCATCAGCAAATTGTGCTTCAAGTATTTCCCTGCATTAAACTGTTTATTCCTCATGCTTTGCCAAATCCCAACCAATTTCCAAATATTTGCATGCCATCTCTAACAAGTGCATTCAAAAACATTTGAAGTATTTGGACAATATGCTGTAATTAAACAAGTGTATCAAGCGTGCATCTCACTTGGCAAATAAGTCTGCTTCAAGTGGCCTGGTTTATTTATATTGCTGAGCTCTCTACAACTTCAGTACTTGCTGAACATGAGAAACACAGAAAAGTTCCTAAATTGATGCAAATCTAATTTATTGTGCACAGCTCTGATATGAAACTAAGCCTCAGCTGCTGAAAATTAAGATTTTTATGGTCAAGATTTATGAAATGCAGAGGTGATTTGCAAGTCTCACAATGAGTTTTAGTGTATCTACACAAATATACGGTGACTCCGTACTGCTGGGATCTTTTGGGTGCCTACCAGGACTGCCTTGGGAATGGTACCATCTATTTACAAACAATTCAGAGGTAAAGGTATATAATGATTCCCAATTTCAACAAAACCAGCACGTTCTGATCATATTTTGACTAAACTGAAAATAGCCGGTTTTTTTCTGGACTTGACACCTAAATTTTACCTTAGTCCAGACACGCTAATGTCTGTTTTTCCTTTTATGGAATTCTGATCAGTTAATCCTCAGATTCAAAACAGAGTTGAGGCCCAAAATGTGCCATGGAAACAGACCATTGATTTTCTGGGTAGGCAAACAGGAATATAAAAATCATTCTTAGACATATTTGTAAGAAAACCATAAGGTTATATTAATTTTACATACCCTAAAGCTCTTGTTCACCAACTATAACAACATGTTAAAATTAATCAGGAAACAATAAAACTATTAAACAAATAAGTGCTTTAAATGGCGCTTTAGGTGTGTGCCCTCAGTCACACGAGGAGCCCATTTCAGTGGGCACAAAACAATAAGTAGAAGGATACCTGACGCTGTGTCCCAGAGGTGCCAGGGCCTGCTCAATCCCTGCTGTGTGTCAAAAACTGCAAAGGTCTTTGTGCGCCTCCACACCTCAGGAGGGCTGAGGGTCTTTAGCCCGCTCCTCCTAGGAGAGACAGGAAGAAGATAAAAGGCTTCATTCACAGCTACCCTGAGCAAATCTTTGAAGGTTAAATTTATGCCAGACAAGGGCAATCCCTTTTAGTTTTCTCGAACCATTCTGATTTCAGAAATCAAGGCGTTATCTTGATTATCAATTTAAGAGTACGCTCCATTTTTTCAGAAGTCCTCTGTGAGGAGCTTGTGAAACATTCAAAGTTCTAGTTCATCTAGCCTCTTAAAACTGCTAAATTACCATGTCCTACCCAGCACTGGAGGTGATGCTCTGCTCGACTGAACACCCTGGAGAGATGGCGGGAACCTACTAAATGGGACCTTCTGCCTTTCACACGTTTCCAGCCTCACCATGACGTCTGTGCAGAGCGCACAGGGCGATTTGTACAAAAACACCCAGAGAGGTATTTAAATAGCACTGTCAGCGTTTCAGGGCAGCTGAAACGCGTTCCTGAGCGAAAGCGATGCATTGAGGGCAATGCCATCCCCCCGCGCACCCCCCC